>JAUMGZ010217164.1:0-11664 GCA_032359645.1 Pododesmus macrochisma
GATGTTTCCATTGTACTTTTATAATTGTATATTTTTCATATGTAGCCCCGTTACCTTTTGTTGGTCAACGTTCATTATTTATGTCTTTTCAATATCGTATTGGGTTATAGTATATGTACTACTTTATGATTCATCAATTTATCCATTATCAGATGAAAGTGCAATATGGTAAAATGCAATTATATTACGCAGTATACACTACATGTATGTGACGTTATTTTAAACTACATGATAGACTGAAAGTGTCCTCCTCTTAAATAAGAACAATATATGATTTCCATTTAAAAAAGCATTTTTGTGGACTGAATTGATTTAAACATTATAAGAATAAGAACATTTTGAGATTATTATCCATAACGAATGTTTACTGCTTATACGGAAAGTTAGATTTTGTATGAGTTTAATTTTGTAGGTGCTGACATGCAGTAGTGCTCTTTGGTCATGCATTCTGCAAGAAACTGAGTTTTTACTCATGAGTGCATTCGTGAAGGATCCTCGTGCATACAAAGTGACCACGAATGGCGCACGTTGACCCACGATTGTGGAAGTGCAATGGTCAGAATGAGGTCAGTCATTCAAGAATCAATTATCAGCTTGCTAATAACCATTATTTGTGGAATCAGACACTTAAAAAGGACTCGCTGATCGGAAGAAATAGTCGACTAGACACTTTCATCGCACTGTCAGATCCGGAATCTGGAATCGGTTCCACTCACACTTTTCTCTTCAAATTTGTAAATGATTGCACGTGTGTTTTGCAGGTTATTATTCCTCGCCGATGTACCTTCAAAACAAAATTGAGAGTTTTACAATGTCTTAAGACAGACATATTGGCAACGGCACTAAAAGAATATTAGAACGAAAGAAAACAGGAAGCTTATTTATGCCTTGATTCTTCGGGTGTCCAATCCTTGATATACATTGTATTTCTTCCATAGATGTATTTATGTACTATTGCATTTTGTCGATCCAGACAAAAAGTTCACTGTGGATATTTCCTATACAAATCCCGTCCGACGTCTGTCGTTCGTTGTCTACCATTGGTTTTTTTCTTCTTCGCATTTTCGACTTTTTCAAAACCATTGGACTAATTTCAAGTATTGACACAATTTTAAACATCTACTTCTGATAAACTAGAAGACCTAGAGTTGAATGTTTGCATATATAGTTACAGTGAGGCATGGATACGTAAGTCAGTATGTTCTAAGTGTAATCTTGGGGTCACATATAGATTACAAGTTTTTTGGTTAAAGTTCAACACTATAACAAAATAATATATGTGAATTTTTTTCTCACTTTTTCGAATTCTTCTTCAAAACTATATTACCAATTTCAATTAAACATGATAAGCAATATTCCTAGGTGAGGAAGTTAAGATAGATTTGTTTATATGACAGGGCTCGGCCTTTAGTGAGCGCTTTTAGAGTGCCTAAAGCGGGAAAATTTAAACAATTCTAAAATCGTCTAATAAACTAGAAAACCTAGAGCTGAATGCTTACATGTGTAATTACAGATGGGCATGGAGAACAAAGTTTTTTCCAAGTGTAACCCTGGGATCAAAAATAGGCTACCCGTTTGTGGGGCCAAAATTCAACACAAGTACGTTAACTTTTCCAAAACCATAGGACCAATTTCAACCAAACTTGACAGGGCGTGTCTCTAGGGGAAATTGGTTCAGATTCGTTCATATGATACGGCTCTGCCTTCAGATGGGCCACTAGAGGGTAAAAATGGGGAGCATTTACATTTTAGAAATAAAAATCTAGTAACTAGAAGGTCAAGAGCTTAATACTTGCATGCATGGTTACATTGGGGCATAAAAAAACCAAGTCTGTTCAAGGAGTAACACTGGAGTCAAAACTAGGATGCATTTGTCGAGGACCAACGTTTCACTCGGTATTCTGCACATATAACATTTTTTCACATTGCCGACTTCTCCTAAATCACCTGATCAATTTGAACCAAACTTGGCAGTAAACATGCCTATGGAAAGGTGACTCAAATGTGTTCAAATGATGGGTCTCAGTCTGAAGGGAGAAAAATAAAATAAAGGGAAATGTTTTAAAATTAAAACCCCTTATTTATCAGATACAGAAAAGTTAGATTATATAACTGATTGATGTACATTAAGAAGGCAGTATACATGATATTGAAGGGCCCAAAATAGACAACTTCAATTCCATCACAGTTCTTTGATTTTTTTTTCATTCCATATAATCAAGTTTTAAAAGTACGCGTGCATTCTGCAAGAATTATTGTGCATTAGAAGTGACCATGAATGGTGCACGCTGACCCATGATTGAGGGAGCGCAGTGGTCAGATTGTGATAAAAGATTGAGGTCAGCCATTTAGGAATCAATTATCAGATTGTTAATAACCATTATTAGAGCAATCAGACACTTAGAAAGGACTCACTGATCGGAAGTCATAGTAGACTAGTTGTTGGTAACTATACACTTTCATCGCAATGTCAGATCCGGAATCTGGCATCGGTTTCACACATTTTTCTCTTCAAATTTTTAAATGATTGCACGTGTGTTTGCAGGTAATTATTTCTCGCAAATGTACCAATAAAATTACGTTTGATTTTCGGAGTTTTACAATGTCTTAAGACAGACAAATTTGCGTCTGCACTGTAAGAAATATCAGAATGAAAGAAAACAGGAAGCTAATGTATGCCTTGATTCTTCGGGTGTCCAATTCCTTGATATACATTGTATTTCTTTCATGGGTGTATTGATTTACTGTTGCTTAATTGTTGTCGACTTTGACAAAAGATCCTATATGGGTTTTTCCCGATATAATCCCGTCCTTCGTCCGTCGTCTGTCGTTGTTAAATTTTTTACATTTTCGACTTCTCCAAAACCATTGGACTAATTTTATCCACTTATAATTTTTTTTAAAAAATCTTCTTCAGATAAACTAAAAGGCCTATACTGAGTTGAATCCTTGCATATATAGTTAAATTGAGGCATGGATAAATAAGTTTGTTTAGGTGCAAACTTAGGTTAAAAAAACGGTTACACGTTTTTGTGACCAAAATTCAACACTAGTACTGTAACAACTGTGGCAACTTTTCACGTTTTCAACTTCTTATCCAAAACTATTAGACCAATTTCAACCAAACTTGATAGGTCGTGTCTCAAGGGAAAGGGATTCCGATTCGTTCATATGATACGACTCAGCCTCCAAAGGCGCCAGTAGGGGGTAAAAACAATTGGGAAAATTGAGATTTTTTGTTTTTAATCTTCTAATAACAAGAAGGTCAAGAGCTTAATACTTGCATGCATAGTGACATTGGGGCATGGGAAACCAAGTTTGTTCAAGGAGAAACACTGGAGTCAAAACTAGGATGCAAAGTTTCAAACTATCAGTAAATACTGCGCATATATTAACTTTTCACTTTTTCGACTTCTACTAATAGTAAGCATGTCTATGGAAAAGTGTTTCAAATATGTTCAATTGATGGGGTCAGCCTGAAGGGCCTCCATAAGGGAGCAAACACAAAAGAAATTTGACATATTTAAAAAAAAAAAAAAAAAAAAAAAAAACCAACTTATTTATCAGATACAGAAAAGTTAAGTAAATTGACCAGATGATATGGGCCTCTTGTTATATGTACACTATCATACACTGAGAAGGCAGTATAGGGACTAAAACACGATTTGTGTTTTCGTTCTTTTGCTATTCGTAAAAAGGCAACTTCAATTCAATCGCGGTTCTTTGACTTCTTGATTGCATATAATCGAGTTTTTAAGTGCGCGTGCATTCACTAAGCATCCTTGTGCATTAGAAATGGTCACGGCGGTGCACCTTGACCCATGAGTGCAGTGGTCAGAATGTGATAAAAGATTGAGGAAAGTCATTTAGGAATCAATTATCAGATTGTTAATAACCATTTTTAGTGCAATCAGACACTTAGAAAGGACTCGCTGATCGGAAGACATAGTAGACTAATTGTTGGTTACTATAGAGACTTTCATCGCAATGTCAGATCCGGAATCTGACAGCGGTTCCACACACTTTTCTCCTCAAATTTTTAAGTGATTGCACGTGTATTCTGCAGACGATAATCCTTGCCAAGGCATCTATAAGAGTTCACTTGAATTTTTTTTAATTTTACGATGTCTCGAGACAAAGTTTTATCGAGCTAAAACTAAGAAGGAAATAGATAAATAAACGACAGGAAGAATGTAATAATATGTATATGTATGCCGCGTTCTCTTCGAGTTTTCCAAATTCATATCATTCAACTCTAATATTTTATTGGAGATACAATTATTTGAGTTTGAGAGACATTACAATTCACCCCATAAGGTCATTCCAAGTTTTTTCTATGTTAAGCGTCCGCGGGCGGGTAGGTTTTCGTGTTGAATATTTAAAACAAACACAAATCTACCCAACGCACTTTTTTCGGAAAAAAATGCTGAAACTGTTAATATTTTACGTATACATTTCAGTAGTGTTTGAGAATTGGCATTAACAATGCATACTGTTTGTTGTTCTAATTTGTTCTTTAGATGTTCATAAATTGCAATTTCCTGTCAAAATTCGTGTGTGTGTGTGTGTGTGTGTGTGTGTGTGTGTGTGTGTGTGTGTGTTTGTTTTTAGGTTTGTGTTTTTTACCTGATACCTAGCTAGGTAGGTTTTTGAAAACAAGGGGGACACTAAACAGAGAAAAAACACCAACACTGTCTAAATATCTGTATCAGCAATACCAATGTGAAGAAGATTTGGGGATGTTGTCCAAACTCAACGCCTGTCAGTCATTTAAAATTCGCCCCGAATTAAAAGTTCCGATAATTTTTGAAATTTGGTAACTTTGTGAAGATACATGAGCTTCAGGTTAAATTAACGAAAATTTACTAACTTTACATGCCTTATAAAAAATAACCATTTTGAAAATAAATTTAAAAAACGCAATAATTACTATTAGTTGGTGTGTATGTATCTTTAACTCATTGAATGCTTTGCCTTTTCCAAGAACTTCACCGAAGTATTCATATCCCTAAAGGTCCAGATTTTAAGGTTAAAATTACCTACGGTTCCAGGCCGAACCTATGGAATCCTAAATGAGCCATATGGCAGATTAATACTTTAAAATACAATATCAATTTCGCTTCGGAGATATTTCGTTGACAAAAATACCAATACACGATGTAACTGTGTCTTTAAATTTTCAATAACACACACACATATGTAGTAATTAAAGATTTTGAAGACCAAAATAGTGTAAGATACATATAAAGGTATTTATATTATTTTGGTAGTTGTTTTCGAGTTCAATTTATGAATTTGTTATATGTAAATGTCCAACCATTAGAGGATATAAAGGATATATCATCTAAGCATAGCATCATAGAGATTTATTTGGAATTCTTTTTAATAAAGATAGGATAACAAGTTATCAAATACGAAATCCAGCATACTAAATTAGTTCAAATCGGCTGTTGCAGACAATTAACAATATCCATACGCTGATTGTTTATATATTAATATATACATAGTTTTAAATTGTAATTCCTCTTAATATAATTATAACGTGGATATATAACTGTTTCAAACAGAACAATGAGAATCATTCATATATTATTTACTTGTATTTTGTATTTGTTTGGTGCTGTTTCTCGACCAATGTAAGTTTGACAGCATTGAACAACAATAGCCATTACATATTTTGTTCCATCTACATATCACGTATTAGTGTGGCGATGTAATTTCCAACTATTTTCTGCTAAAGTACTCTGATAAATCAGTGGATTCACTTCAAATTCCTGTAGTAAAAACATGATATAAAAAAATAAACAAAACAAAAAGTTCTCGTATATGCGAAATTCGATATATATAAACTTAACTTTGCGTTTTAGCTTTTCTGCAAACGAACGAAAATTCGAAAAGATATTAATCATATTTTGCGTTTAAGCTTTATCGTACTCGAAAACGCGAACTTTTACAAAATTCCAATTTCTCACCATTGCGGGACTTTTTTTTAAGTTCTTTAGTTTAAACACAGACCTAGCTAGGTCTGTGATTTAAAAGAGGTCAAATCAAAAATGAATTCTTTTTTGAAATTTCATTGGCGAAAAAACAAAATTCAACAAATGGTGATGTGTTTATGCGCTTGCGTACGTGTGTTTGAACTTAAATGTACTTACAAATTGTGCGTTCAAGATGTGTATATAGAATATTGAAATGAAATGTGATTTTTGTTTATGTTATCGTACTAACTACTTGTTGTTTCGTGTATTTATTGCTCTTTGTCAATTCGAGCTGTTTATCCGGGCGACCTTTTATATGTTTTTTACTTCAAATAAAGATTTTTGTAAATCTCAACTTTTCCGTTGGGACATGTGTTGACTTGTCAGTCTTAGGTTTGTGTCTTAATGTCAACTTTCATTAGACTCTAGGGGAACTTTCTCGACCTTTAAAATGCATTGATTTTACATTTTCAAAAGTTAAATACCCTAAATGCGTTTGATGTCTTGTAATTATCTGAATTGTATGTGCGGGTGTCTGAAGAAATAGCAGGGTGACAAGTTGTTTTTTAAACAATACAGAATTCCAATCTATAATTGATTTAACAATCACACAAACAAAATTAAAATGTCTTCCTCAATTTCTAAAAGAAATACTGCAGTGTAACTGCAAGATACAAGAACAAATTGACTTATTTTTACACAACAGTTTTATATTTACCTGTAATCTGTATACTTGTGCTTGACATTTCGGCTCTTTTTTATTGTAAGTCAGTCGGTCGGTCGGTCGGTCGGTCGGTCGGTCGGTCGGTCAGTCAGTCGGTCTTTTGATAATATTAAATTCTATATAATTATGTTAAAGCGACACCTTTGCTGATGTTGACTGGGTTGTCCAGAGGAGTCCGTTAAAACTTTCCTATTTCGACTGCGCGCACATCTAAAATTTTGGCAAGACTATTTCATAATATTGTTAGGGTGTGGTTTCCCCACACACTATTCGAAATGATGTACAAATGTCTCATATTTTTTCATATTCTAGTAAAATAAGTTTTGTTCGCACCAAGAGAGCCTATCATCTATTACATTGGTTATAGTATTGTATCTTGGTGCAAGTGAAGTGAATGGTGGTGAATATAGCACCTTTGACCTTTTAGAACTAATAAACCTTTTATTGTTAACATATTGGACGATATGTTAAAGTTGATCACCTGCAACGTTCACCAGACATAATGTATAACAGACAGAAATAGAACTAGGGAGAATGCGAAGTGTATCGAGTTTTAAAAATAATTGTTTTTATCGCTTAAACAAAGTAAGCATATACCACAATAAAAACTGCAAACACTACATAACGCCACACATGTACTTTTTTTTTTTTTTAAATCTCTACTATGGATATATTTCACTTACGTACATCGTGAATAGTTCATCTCAATTAACCTGACTTCCTTGTTAAATTGAAATTCCCTTAATATTTATTTCTTAATCGCTAATTGAAAACAGGTTCTACTAAACAGTCATCCTTAATTCATTAGAACCGCATCGTCTTGAACACATGAAAAACTTTACCCTTTTATGTAATAAGGCACGCTCTCTTGTACTTAATTACAGGTTTAACTCTTATTGACTTTCGCATAAATGTACTTAGGCTTCGATTGGTAAACATCGGTGTACACGCAATTAATCATGCAAAAACATTGTATTTCTCTTTATTTCAAATAGTGACAATACTTCATTATTATTTTTTATTTTTTTTATTTTAAAAAAATCTTTTCTATTTAATATTTTTTTATCTATTTTTCTTGGGACAGCGACTGTAGAAGGTGTCCAAATATAATTTTACTAGTAGATATTAAGGGTAAAATATAGAAATAAGTTATAAAAATTCATCACCTCCCCTCCAATAAAAGCCCCGACCCCACCCTACCGTCAACAAAATTCGAGCCTTGTTCGTGCATCTACCGTCTCATTTGAGATTTAGGTCAGTTTTGCCCAGCTAGAGCCGAGTTCGCCTTTCTTTGTTATACTGAGCCTCAGACTATAAAAGTACGTATTGTCAAGGAAAAAAATATATCAAAATGTCAACACGCAAATGTTGGATCTTTTAAAAGTAGCAGAGCGGTAAAGTATATAATTCTATTGACATCTTGTGATTAATGTTTAACTAGATCAGTAGCCTGTTATAGCATCCAGACACTGTTGTCAGGCATAATCACTTAAAGTAGTCCAGTAAATATATCCGACGCAGTATGTAATGGAATGTCCGCAAAACCCTAACCAACTTACGAATTAAACTTGAAACCCATTATCACTAAATATGTTCTGTATGTATAAAAGGATTCTACATAACGCGTATTTTTTCATGAGCAACAAACTCCTCTTCCTTAAATAACCATATAGCTGCAAAAAAGTTCAGGGAAGCTCTCAAATACAACCCTGGTTTCCAATTTCAGCTGAATCAGTTAGTAGGATGGCGATCCATATGTCGGATAATGGAAAGCGAATTGAGTGTGAGACCCTCTCACCTTGGTAATTGACTGTTTACATCTCGGCGCTGACAACGGATTCATCAAGTCAATATTGACTAACGCGCGATATCCATTAGTGCTATATGATTCATAAAATTTTATAAATTTCGGAAGAAAAGGGCAAAATTGTTTTGTCCGCCGCCGGTGAGTATAAGTCATTCTGTGCACGTCACGGCCGTCACTCGGCGATGATAATAACACTGCCTGCGCGGTTTCGCCAGCAATAACCATATTTCAATAACTTCAACCAAACTATGTCAGTTTATAGCGAATAATGCACGCACCAACCCATATGTTCATAAATCAAGAACTCCGATTGCTAAAATATTAGACTCAACCAAAACTAATTCTTCACGTGAATTGATTTTCGTACCTAAGTCGCACATTATGGGCCATTCTTAGATTTATAAACTTACACATCAATAACAGACAAATGTCTGTTGTCACTAAATATGATATTATTAATGGGATACTGTTAAAACTTTCAACAAAAAGGGGGAAATCCGTCACCTAATAAAACTTTCCGATTGGAGAATTAAGTTAATCAAAAATTGAATAAAGAGATCTTATATGTCATTTTTCTCCTGAATTGATGTAAAAAAAAAAAACTTTTACTAAAATCGGATAAAAAACTTGAAGTGCAAACCATGTTCTGATATAATTGTCTGATATATATTTGTCGAAAAGGGTCATTAACAAAATATAGATGCTCTTCTCGAGATCGAATACTTCTATATTTGTAATTTGGTATAGTGTAAAAAGTTCACCTGTTAACCTTCCGTCTGTCAGTGTAAATTTTTTAAAAAAAAAACCTTTATGTAACTTACCAGAAAGTATAGAGCTTGATGCTTTTGTGTGTAATAATCATGGGTAATGAAGAACCAAGTTTATTCATGACCCTGAAATCAACACAAGCATATATATGTTAACTTTGTTGACGTCTCGTCCAAATTATTGTACCAATTTCAAGCAAACGTCCTAGGTAAGATGGGACACAGATTTCGAATGCTTGGGTTCGACCCCTAGATGACACTAAGGAGCCAAACGGTGGACATTTGACACGTTCATAGTTTCTAATAAACTAATCAAATGACAAATGAAATTATGGTTATTTTGCAACCAAAGCTACTTTTAGGGTCAATGGCTCTGTTTTGTCTTCAAATATAGATTTATAATGACGAGTTCAATAAAAAAAGACCAATAAAAACGTGCATTGCGAACATACATAACCTATCCCACAGTTGTGAGATATTCTTATCAGGATTTAAAAAAAAAAAAAGTAAATTGAGTAAAGTTTGTAAATGAAATTTAAAAACAAATATCCTTAAATTTTATACGAAAAACGCAATCATGTCCGTGTTATTGTAACCGGCTTGACAAATCCATGTATGAGAGGGTTTGCATGAAACCCTGAAACTCAAATATTTGTTCGTTTAATGACAGCTTAACTTCACTTCCAGAGTATGTCACCGATATCGTGACAAAATATCAAAGAAGAAAAAACAAAAGTGGCGAAAGGAACGGGAAACCAGTGCAATAGAGATAGTTCAGAAAGAAGTATGAATCCATGAAATGGCGTTTCTACCTACTCTTCTATCGAACTTTGCATGGGGATCTTTATCGTGCCAGGGGTTAATAATCCCTGTATACGGGACCGCCAGTTTAGCGTCCCCTCCGAAGGACGTGTTGATCTTTTTCTGGCCTCTACCCTTCAACCTGTCCGACTTTAGTGACCCTACCAGGAACACAAGTTCCCGCCAGCATAGCTTTCCAGGTCATCGAGACACTCAAACCTCCCACCACTATAAGGTGTCAAGCACAGGGCGGGAAACTCAAATAAGATATACAAAGCATTTTTTAATCTTACAAAACATCATCGATATTCTTCTAACATATGGGCGTGAAATATATACAAGTAGATTAGAGAAAATATGATAAGTGTAAAATGAATGAAAAACAACATAAGTTTTGAAAAGACACGCTTAGATTATATCTGAAGAAGTAAAAACGAGCATTAGCCCAATAGTATACTGTGTGTGAATATCGGTGAAAGATTAGCATATATCTAATTAGTGTCTTAATTAATAATGTATGTATACCAATTGAACAAAATGAACATGTAATCAAGTAACCCTCATGTTACACTTCCTTATTATTAAATCTGATTCACAAGCTCGGTGTACTTTACTTTGCTGTAAAGACAAATTTAGAATACAAGGAAGGCGTTTATACAAAAACAAAATCAAAAGTTACCCATTGAAAAGGCCAAGTAGAGCAGCACATCATATCAATGCGTGTTTGTCCCTTTACTAGAACATTCAATGTAGAAGACATGGGGGTATGTTAATGTGTTATATATACTAAAATGAAGTGGGTGGGTGGGTAGGTAGGTAGGTAGGTATAGTTTGAGCAAACTGGCTATAGTTCACCTGAAGAATTATGTCAAAGTTGGCATTTACACTATTTCCATTCGTAACATTGACCCTGCTTTCATAACTTTATCCGGCTTCGCTTAATTCTGTTCTATATTGCCACCAGGGCTTTTGATCGTCTGCGATGTTTTTTTTTACTTCATGCCAAGAGCCGTTGGAAGATCTATACGAAACTTGAGAAAGATGTTCAGTGCATGGACCAGGTTGTGTACAACGTTGCAAGACTCAATCCAATATGGCAACCATGGCGTCTGATTGACCTAGACGTTTTTGACGTCACGTCAACAACTACTGGTACAAATTTGCTGTAGATATGTATTGTATGTCCCGTTACACGTACGTGTCTGGTGTTTTCATCTAATATGGTCGCCATGTCGTCACGTGATTGGCTGAGACCTTTTCTTTTTCTCGTCTATAACCGTTATCAGATTTTCACGAAACTTGATGTAAAGATTTTTTGCGTGATCATCGTTTCAGATTTGTGTCCGATATCACTTAACACAATTCAGGGTTTCTAGTTGTCTGTGACCTTTTTGACCTCTTGTCAAGAACTTCTGGTCAGATTTTCCCTAAACTTTTTTCATGCATAGCCCCTTTCAATTTGTATCTGACATTGCAATATGGCCACTATGGATTCTGTTTACATTATACATTTTTGCTTTGCATTTTTTCATGTAGCTTCAAATATATTTGCTTTGCATGGTTAATTTTCAGACTGGTTGACATTCC
>JAUMGZ010217175.1:0-11663 GCA_032359645.1 Pododesmus macrochisma
GTCGTCATGTTTACATTTGAAGCGAAGTGAAAAAGAAACGTGAAATCTGATTGGTCGCTATATTTATCTTTCATGCTTATTTAAAAGTTCACTGCACATGACCTCTAACAAGTCGTTGTCAGATCTACGCGTCACACGTGGAGATCGGTTTTTTAATGAGATTGACCGATATTTTACATTAAACAGGTATAAAAAATTTAAATTCACGATTCAGAGTGTATTGCAACCCGACCTGTGGTGCATCAGAGACTCGAGTTGCACAAGCAATGATTTACTTCAAAGTATGAGTGCCGCAAACAGAGCGAGCTACTCGTATGACTTGCGCATGGAGTTGGACTTTATATTTCTAGACTAGTGCTTTAAATTTGTATAATGAATAGGAAATGAACATTAATAGTACAGTAGACCAACAGTGCATTGGATAATTTTGATACACTAGTAGAAATATATTTGTTGAAATATTGATTGTTAAATATTTGAATTAAAATAAACTGATTAAGAAATAACTGATATCTGCATTTCCTTTCTTTAATAATGATCGTCAGATTAAAAGAAATTGAATATTTTAGTCATAAAAGACTCTTCACACTTGGAATTGTTTATGGTTTTAATTGAGTTCTTTTTGTTGTATAACTCCTTTGATGGGTTTGTTGTAAATTATGGCGCTGGTGCACGGTGGGCACACAAAAATGGTGTCACGCACTTTCTCCCCAAATTTTTTTCTTCAAAAGTTGGCAAGTATGCTTTTACCTTCTCGGTGAAAATACTGGAGACAAACTTGATTAATCCAATTACAGTTCAATTAAAAGTCAATAAACTGTAATAATTAAACATTCTCACAAACAACAAATGCTGCTGTGTTGTTGTGACCTACTGTATGGCACTTCACATTGCAAATGACTGCTTCTGTTTATATCACATGGTCAAAACTGTCGGGGTATCCTCTGTGAGAACCTTTGGTAACCTATTTTCAATGTAAAATTAACTAAAAACCTACTTTTTATAAAATTATAGGTGAAAAACATGCAAAAAATGGTGATAACTGGTCACCGACCAGTACATGTATTGAAGAGACGTTAAACAAACACCACCTTTGTTATTTTGCTACCAGTAAACATTTTGTTGTCAACTGCTTCACCATAATGCCGAAGGGTGTGTGTCGTCGTGCTCGTCGTCGTATAGCCTTGACTTTTATGCACATCTTTGAATTTCTGCACTATGTAGTGAAAAAGGCCGTTTCTGAAGTTTCTACATCTTGCCTTTTTTGGATTTTTAATTTACCAAAAAATATATAACTTAATACAGTACTTATGCATTTTGGCCTTCTTGATATTTTCATTCATGTATACACGAGTTTTATACACCAGTAACAAACAAACTGTTATATTGCCTCGTTCAGGAATACTCCGAATAGTACTACAACCATTTGATTCTATTAAATATGCACAGTATGGAATAGTGCACATAATGACACATAAATAAGGTTGAAGCTAAGATTTTAAGTAAAGATCTACCAATTTCCCTATGAAAATTGGCTAGCTGACTTTAGAGTCGAACATTTCTTATGAAAAGGAAATAATTATTGACGGGTTTTGCTTGAACTTGTACCTGATCATGCGGTACTTACATTGTATTATGTATATCAATTTTAAGTATAAAATTTTACATGTTACTTTCTGTGGAAGCTCTCCAATGTTTTTTTTTAAATCGGATCTTTCATGACGTACGGAGAGGTTCTGTCTGGGTCCAACAAACAAATCTGAAAATTAACGGGGGGAAGGTTGGGACACTACCTCACGCCAGCGACAGAAATTTTTATTGATAGAAACATAAGGCATCTATATAGCTACCTGAGCTTAAACACAAAATTATTTCTAATCGATTTGCTGTTTACTTTTTAATATATCCATGTTTTAGAAATTCTAGTGACTTCTGCAAATTCTACAACTTTCTGCAGGCGGTGTGTGAACATGAAATTAAGGTCCCTTGTATAAAGTTTTGATACAAAGAAAAGATAAGCATATATATAAAGTCATTGATTATTTTTGACCTATGGACTTGATCTTTCAGTGTTAAATTTATTTAATACTGAATTGATTCATTACTTTTGAATATTTGCAGATTTTTCAAGCCATTATTTAAGAAGAAGACATTGATGTAGATATCTTAACAAGCAAACCAACATTCATATTCCAACCTACTTAGGACACCAACACAGGAGATTGTATTTATTCTTGTTGACTGATAAATTTTTTCCACTACGTATACCATGGCAACTAGGATGGAGCAACATTCAAGTAATCACTCTGGGCCCCCAAACGAACTAAAAGGCGGTACAACGGAAATGTAAGTTTTTACTTGTGATGCATGTATTGCACATGAATACTGGACAAAGGTATAAAAAATCAGCACATCAGACTTGTCACTTTTGACTTTCACAGATTTTTTTTGGGACAAAGAATATTAATGTGTGCTTGCAGTAACAATATTGAAAAATAAGGGCAGGTAGGTTTCAATTTTTGAAATCTGGATTTTTTCCCCTAATAAACCCTTGTAGTGCTAAATATACTATACAGTGATAGGGCCTCTGGCTGAATATTTTTTGGGGATACAAATCTTGTGTACCAATACAAGTTAATGAAGGTTTAATGAAGTAAATTTCCAACAAAGTAAAGTAATGTTATATATCACTGGAAAGGTAGGAAATTGAATTTGTTTATTTTGTCGTGAAAAGTAAAAATAAGTGGACTACGTCTGTGTTGTCACAAGTGGATAAAATGCTAATTAATTCAAATTAATTGTGCATTTGTAAAAATATATAAGTTCAGATTTCACTCAAAAAATATTCGTGTGAAGCTTTGTTATCAAAGCGTTCAAACATATAACAAGTCGTGCAAAAATAATCCAGGTAAACAATACAGGAAAGCTTGCATTATTTTCTTTCTTCATCAGTGAGGAGTTATGGTTGCAATACAAAGAATTTTCATGAAATAAATCGTCTCGAACATTTAAAATCTGTCTGAGTTAACGTAGCAATATCCAACAAATTTTATTTTTCTCAACATTACTACTACGTTGTATTGTTTGACAGGGGTAAAGTCGGAAAGCAGGCCATAAAGTACATTTTGGGATCTTAAATTTGGGTGGCCTAGAGCATAACTTCAGGTTATTCAGGTGGCCCAGAATAGTGTTTTGAAAGAAAACCAATAAAACTTTAATTTTACATTAATTATAAATTTTATTTGCACTAATTTTGTACTGTGAGTGTCACACTGAGGTAATTTAAGTTTCCTTGACATAGAAAACCATTTCATAATGCTCTCCTGTTGGTCAGAAGCCTCTAGTTAAGGGCCTTTACAACAAAATTTGCAAAACATAACATTTTTCTCTGTGTTGTAAACGAGCCACAAGAATTCCTTAATGCTTAAGTCACAATTAAAGCTGAGCCCGGCGGCTTGTGCGATTTCTAGGCATCGGACAGCGTGTAGAGGTTGGCGAAAGATCGCGTGATTTGGCGGTCACAGGCACAATTAAAACTGTCCCACACGCTGCCATGACATTAAAATGGAAACCGGGTCAAATTCTTGGCCCGTTTATTGGCCGATGTTCGGCAGGCACTCGTCTGATGTCTTGCCTATGTCCCTGCGATACCCCTGCTAGCCCCAGGTGGTGGCCGGCCTTGCCCCGACCTATGTCTGGCCGATTTCCGGCTGGGATCCGCCAAGTAGACCAGACACCGGGCGGGTCCTTGCTGGAGTCTACGAGGCGTCTGGGCCAAGCTTAGCCGATATATGGATTGTCCAAAACTTAGCCCGGCACCGGCCCAATGTGTGTGATGCCCTGCCGGATATCGGTCAGGAATTGACCGATTTATTGGCGATCAGTTTACGATGCGAAATGCGGCACCAGGTTTAAAGTCCGAGTTTAAAGTAACTCTATGCCCGCCCGATTCCAAAAATGACACAGCAGCCGCAAGGAGTCCCTTGTGGCCCTGACAGAAAATGCCTTGAAAACTGTTGCAAACTTCTCACAAAACCAATGCAAGCTAATTGTGACTGGGGTATAAGCCACCACCTCTGTTGAATTAGTATGTGGTTTGGTGGCCCCAGTTGGACATGTTTTATGGAGTTTTGTATTCGTAGGAATGAAGGCTGTTTCCGATGCTTTCGATGCATCATTGATTTCATTTTAGCCACCGCGGATACTGTTGCGGGCCGTTCCTGCATAAAGAAGCCAGTGATTCTACCCTGTGTAGTCTTGGCCATGGGTTTTCACATCACACGCCGTCTGTAAGGCGCTTTGAACAGAGTGATAAAAACAAGCACACAAGCGATTCTGTTACGCAGACACTCTTACAACAGGAACCGTTATTGGGTGACCTGAATGCGGAAAATACAAGATTGCCTGCTATTTAAACCAAGTCCCAAATCAGGCGACTTACGAGTGAACTTAGGTCGCCAATGTAGACATTAGGTCGCCATGGCAACTAAAATAGTCGCCAATTTGTGACCCGACAGGTAACCTATTTTTGACCCAAGAGTCACGCCTTCAAAAAACTTTGTTCTCCATGCCCAACAGTTACTACATACCAAAATATTAAGCTCTAGGCCTTCTAGTTTATGAGAAGAAGATTTTTGAAGTTTTTACAAATTTACCCCTTTTGGCCCCCTGGGGGCTAAGCCCCTTCTTTCGAACAAATCTGAATCCCCATCCCCTAGGGATACTTCCTACCAAGTTTGAATGAAATAGCTCCACTGGTTTAGGAGAAGTCGAAAATGTGAAAAGTTTACGAAGGACGAACGACGGACAGGATTTGTATGAGAAAAGTCCACTTTGGACCTTTGATCCAGATGGACTATAAAAGTCAAAACTTTAAATGTGCCCAAACTAAAATTCATAAGTAAAAATGTGCTTTTTTTTTTCTTTTTTTAATTACAAATAAAGTACCAAATGAAGCAATGAATTAACATTTGCTATTCTATGCAATGATTAAGCAGGGACACAGTTATATTCAAATATTTCCAATTAAGAAATCAACTTATTGACTTTAATGAGTATAACTTAATGTTAATCTTAAAGACATAGGATGCAAGTTGTTGTGTCAAAAATCAGACTGTTCGGTTGTTACATAATTATACCCGCACTTTTCGAAGAAAATTCCGGTATAATGTGAAGCACTCTGTCTGACCGTCCGTCTGTCTGTCCGTCACTCCCCCTGGATTCTTGTCAGTGGAACTCCTCCTAGACAGATGAAGGAATTTCAACGAAACTTGGTAGAATGCTAGAGTATATGATGTAGATGTGCAAATCAATTCAGTTTTTTGATTCGCGCAATTTTTTCTGAAAAACAGCCAAAATTGTAAAAAAAATTGGTATTTTGAGAAAATGCTATAACTTTCTTAAAAATATTTTTTTCTTTTTAATATTTGGTATGCATTTTCCTTTAAGAATCTTATTTAACATGTTAGACAGTTTTTTTTTCGCAATGGGCCGGTTTTGAAGTTTTTAGTAAAACTAATGAAAAATGTTTAAAGAACAGGGTTTTTAAGAATTAACTCTTGTCTGAGGAACTCCTCCTAGACGGATAAAGCAATTCCAACGAAACTTGGTAGGATGTTAGAGTATATGATGAAGATGTGCATATCAGTTGCGGTTTTTGATTTGCGCAATGTTTTAGGAAAAACAGACAAAATTGTCCAAAAAATGGGTATTTTGAGAAAATGCTATAACTTTCTTAAAACTAATTTTTTCTTTTTAATATTTTGTATGCAGTTTACTTTAAGAATCTTTTTTAACATATTAGACGAGTTTTTTTCGCAACAGGACGGTTTTGAAGATTTTTGTAAAACTAATGAATATGTTTAAAGAACAGGGTTTTTGAGAATTAACTCTTGTCAGAGGAACTCCTTCTGGACTGATGAAGGAATTCCAACGAAACTTGATAGGATGTTAGAGTATATGATGTAGATGTGCATATCAAGTTATTTTTTTTTTTATTTATTTGCGCAATTTTTAGGGAAAAACAGCCAAAATTGTCCAAAAAATGGGTATTTTAAAAAATTGTTATAATTTTTTAAAAGATATATTTATTTCAAATATCATTGCACATGTTTGATTGGGGTTTTTCGAAGGGATGCTGAGTGCAGGTTTATGCACATCTGTGATTGCATACATCTAGTTTAATTTGTCAATATATATGCATAAGTTTGGTTCACTCAAGTCAAAAACTGTCAAGGACTTGAGTGAACCAAACTTATGCATATATACCGGTATACATCTTGTGATGATGAAGTGTCACACACTAAAAGAAGGTCAGTAGAGCTATGGCCTTTTGTGTATTTTGTTTGTTTGCGCCATGACTTTAAAAAAAAGTTCCTAAAAGAGACAATAGAGTCAACAGATTTTATTCAAATGTTTGTTTTATCTTTGTTAGAAAAAAATCCAAAATCTATCAGCTACAATGAGTGTACTAGGTAAAATTTGAATGTAATAATTGATGTATCAATGTTCATTATATACATAATTTCTTTGCTTTACAGTCATTCCAGCAAAGATTTGCATTTCAAAGCAAGGTAATTACTTTCTTTTGTCTGTCAGTTAGTGATAAAATCTAAAAAATCTAAAAATTAACTGCCTTACACATGACATCATGATTGTCAATCAGCGTGGCTTATCTTGTCATGAGCCATTTTTGAGAGTTAATGTCCAATTTCAAATTGATCATCTTTAAGATTATTTGACTTTGTGTCTTTATTTTATTTTAATCACAAAAAGTAAAATCTCTTCTTGACTATTAAACCATTGTGCTCTTCTGTATTCTATAAACTAATAGATAAAATCTCTTCTCGACTATAAAATGATTGTGCTCTTCTGTATTCTATAACCTGATTGTTTAAATCATTTCTTGACTACATAATGATTGTGCTCTTCTGTATTCTATTACCTGGTAGATAAAATCTCTTCTTGTCTATTAAACGATTGTGCTCTTCTGTATTCTATAATCTGATAGAAAAAATCTCTTCTTGACTATTAAACGATTGTGCGCTTCTGTATTCTATATATAACCTGATTGTTTAAATCATTTCTTGACTATAAGACGATTGTGCTCTTCTGTATTCTATTACCTGGTAGATAAAATCTCTTCTTGACTATAAAATGATTGTGCTCTTCTATTTTCTATAACCTGATTGATAAAATCTCTCATTGACTATTAAAGGATTGTGCTCTTCTGTATTCTATTACCTGATAGATAAAATCTCTACTTGACTATAAAAGGATTGTGCTCTGCTGTATTCTATAACCTGATAGATAAAATCTCTCATTGACTATTAAACGATTGTGCTCTTCTGTATTCTATTACCTGATAGATAAAATCTCTCATTGACTATTAAACGATTGTGCTCTTCTGTATTCTATTACCTGATAGATAAAATATCTTCTTGTCTATAAAACGATTGTGCTCTCCTGTATTCTATAACCTGATAGATAAAATCTCTTCTTGACTATCAAACGATTGTGCTCTTCTGTATTCTATAATCTGATCGATAAAACCTCTTCTTGACTATTAAACGATTGTGCTCTTCTGTATTCTATTACCTGATAGATAAAATCTCTTCTTGACTATTTAAGAATTGTGCTCTGCTGTATTCTATAACCTGATAGATAATATCTCTTTTTGACTATTAAACGATTGTGCTCTTCTGTATTCTATTACCTGATAGATAAAATCTCTTCTTGACTATTAAATGATTGTGCTCTTCTGTATTTTATAACCTCATAGATAAAATCTCTTCTTGACTATTAAACGATTGTGCTCTTCTGTATTCTATAACCTGATAAATAAAATCTAGTCAATTCAGAATATAAATCAAAGTTGTATATGGTTTTTATCATGTCCAGAGCAGCAGTCTTTTCATTGAATAATTTATAGCAAGGTTGGCATAGAAATCCAAAATTATCATATTGTAAATTTTGTTTTTTGAATGGTTTTGTTTTAATGACAAATTTTTCATCAGTTGAAAAGTTTTGTGGTTGATAAGTTTTGTGTTTATTACTAGGAAATCATAGCTATTAGCTGTTCCTGGTGCAAAGCAGCATATCACAACAAGATATCGTGTTTTATGATGCAACAAATTGAGGAACAGTGTCCGCTAGGTCCACATCAAAGTTCCATTGTGCCACCCTCGTGGATAATTAAACTACCAAAGAAAGTAAGTTAAACATCTTTGTTGAAAGGGATGGTGGCTTGTATTGTAGAAAGGGATGGTGGCTTGTATCTTTTGAAAGACAGAGTTTAATATTGGGTTGTAATCAAGAATCATGGAGTATCAACATTGTTCAAGCCATGACACTGGGATTAAAGATGGGTCACACATTTTAGGAGCAATTACGTTCCATCCAAATTTGGTCAGAAGAATCCTTTGGAAGTAAGGATACAGATTTGTTCAAATGGTGGATCTCGGCCCCTAGGGTGCACCACTAGGCCAATCAAATTCTAAATCAAATTATAATTTTGTTATAAACAAATAGACATTAAGGCCCAATGCACCACTTATTTTAACATCCTTCTATTTTGATTATCAGGGGTCTTTCAAATCATCGTTACGGAAAAAACGAAGGTCATCAATAAAAAAGAAGAAGACCAAAGAGGACCATCGTCCATTTATTATAAAACCAATTCCTTCACCGCTATTAAAGCCACTCTTGGTGTTTATAAACCCCAAAAGTGGTGGAAACCAAGGAGCCAAATTAATGCACAAGTTCAACTGGTGGCTTAACCCACGGCAGGTTTTTGACCTTTCGCAGCAGGGTGGACCAAAGTTTGGGTAAGTATGTTTAATATTCGCGAAAGGCACAAATCATTGGGGAAACTACCACAACAAAAAAGATTGTGTCCAGACAATCAAGGATACCAGTACTTTTTTAGCTGACCTTGGGTTTTATTTCAGGTGAGGAGCTATCTTGTCTGATCTTGTAAACATATCATCTATAAACTACCTTGTTATAATTCTCCTCAGAAAAGCTGACAGATATGGTGAAAGAATTTTCATAGAATGAATCCCGATGACTTTTATTTGTGCACAAATTAAAAAAGTGTTTAGTGAAAATCAAAATGTAAACTAAACTTTTAACATTACTTTACATTTCACATTCAGAGTAACTCATGTGTAGTTAGTATAGATGGGATATATAGATTGATAAATACGGTTTTTAACATTATGTATATTTATCTTTTCAGACTTGAACTGTATAAAAAAGTGCCTAATCTTCGGATACTTGCTTGTGGGGGTGATGGCACAGTGGGGTGGATTTTATCAATGATAGACAGTCTAGGAATAACGCCCTTTCCTCCTGTGGCCATCATGCCCTTAGGGACTGGCAACGATTTGGCAAGGACGCTCAATTGGGGAGGGGTAAATTTTTACACGCATTAATCATAATTGTATTATTGTAACCCAAACCCCCACATGGAATAAGTTGGTTTCACCATGTCCGTCTGTTTGTCTGTCTGTGAACATGCAGCATGTTTTACGAAGCAGAACTTAATTAAGCAATATTTGACTAAGTTTTGGCATACACATGCCCAATTGCATGGCAGAGTGTTGCATACTAAAATGAGATCCCTGCAACTTTTTCGCCAGAGTTATTGCCCCTTTCTCATAAAAATTATTTTTTTCTCTGGGACAGCTTCATAGGAAAGTTGTCAATGCTAGGTCAAGAACCCTATTATAAAAAATTAGACAATTAAGCTGGAGAAATTGTTTTACCACCTGGCAAGAGCTCTTCTTTTCAGATATATTGATCTATGAAGTATGTTTAAAGAACTGTAATCATATTATTTTCCAACATATTGACCTAGATGGAAGACATTTTACTATATTTCACTTATAACTATGCATTTTAGTTATCAGTTATATAAACCACAAAATAATTTCATTTTGAAATATTTTTATTCTCATCACAAAAACCCTGCAGCATCTGAGCAAACTGCAGCATTAAACCTGGATAATATCTTAGAACATGGCTTGTACAGCTATTTTAGGATTCCATTTAACAAATTGAGAAATTCTATCGGGCACCTAGGCCATCCCTTTAAGGCATTTATTCCATTCTTGGTTGATGTCAATTGGATTTGTCATTAATGTCTCGTCCTGATAATAGAAATCTCTAGTCGACTAGCGGCAGTGTCTTGATGTAGACATAGTTAAGCTTAGCCAAGGTTGTAAAAAGGAATGATATTTTTTGCTTATTATAATATATTTGTATTGGAGATATGTATCTTTGTAATGCCAAGGTACTGCAGGAATCATTTCTCTTGTGTTTATTTAGTTAATATAAGTTCTAGAGCTGACACTACATCATTTTAAACAAGGAAAGTTATGGGCAAAATTTGTAAAAGGCTGAATCTCAAGAATTAAGTCTTAGAAATATAAGACAAACTTTGCAGGAAAGTAAGACAAGAAATTGTAATATATTACAATCTCAAGAACTAAGTTTCAGAAATATAAGACAAACTCTATAGGAAAGTAAGACAAGAAATTGTAATAAATTACAATCTCAAAAATTAAAGGTTAAGAAATATCAGACTTGATCAACATGAAATGCAACATAACTTAACTTGTTTGTGTTTTAATACTTACTCTTGCTCTGTAAGTATCTAAATGTCATATATATATATATATATATATATATACGTATATAATTACAAATAGAAACGTCTTTTTCCAATAAGTCTGTTTATAGACACAGATACGTAATATAAATACACAGATACGTAACAAGAAATGTCAGTTAATTAATGTGACCTATAGTTGGGATGAATTCATTGATCTTTTTTATTATGAGACTAAAGCTTGTCAAAATACATTAATATGAAGATTCCTTATAAGCACATATTTCATATCAATACACAGAATCAAATTACATTAAATTTGTATGAAGATGTCATACTTCATATGGAAAGTTGAAAGTCAAGAAAACAAACGTCACATTGATGTTTCAATGTGAAACTCAAAGTCCCATGAGTAGCAGACAATATCATGCACAATGACGGATCTGTCAAGAGCTGTATTGTTTTGTCTTCGTGTAGAAATTCCTTGTCAATGCCAATAGTTAAATTATGCCGATAAGACTTTGAGATGTATTTATGGTAAATTTATCTCGAACGCAAGTCAGCAGAACTAAATCCTGATCAGTTGATCTTAAATGTTTTACTGGCATTTCTGTACTTAATATCCTCATGATAAACTGAAGATTATTAGGTTATTTCAGTGTATCTTATCATACATTGTCAATTTATTGAAGAGACAGTGATACAGGCTGTTTAGATACACATGATGTGGGGGAAGAGTCAGACAGTGAAAAGCACTGTACATCAAGCTTAATATGGTATATTCTACTCCATGTCAACATGTGACAGTCGTGGTATGACCTAACAATCTTGTTGTGTCTTCTCATAGCCTAACATACATATACTCATTGTGTCTTCTCATAGCCTTACATACATGTACTCATTGCGTTTTCTCATAGCCTTACATACATGTACTCACTGCGTTTTCTCATATCCTTACATACATGTACTCATTATGTCTTCTCATAGCCTTACATACATGTACTCATTGCGTTTTCTCATAGCCTTACATACATGTACTCACTGCGTTTTC
>JAUMGZ010217186.1:0-10437 GCA_032359645.1 Pododesmus macrochisma
TATTTATTTATTTATTTATTTATTTATTTATTTATTTATTTATTTATTTATTTATTTATTTATTTATTTATTTATATGCGCAAGTGTGTGTGTGCGCGCGTGCGTGCGTGTGTTCATTCATAAATTGATTCTGTGTGTCGGTTTTGACTTGTTAGTTAATTTCAACTATTCAATAGAAATAATACACACTTATTATTTAAACACGGTACATGTATTTGTTAATTTTTGAAATTTAAATTGTTGATAATATTTTTAAGGATAGACGATCACATTATTCAACATCCCACTATAAAACTAAAAGGATACCTGATATTTATTTGTTACACCCTATAGCAGTAACGTCCATAAACAGATTGTCTTCTTAATTTATTTAGAATCGTGTACGAGATATGCATGATTCATAGAAATATGATCTAGGTGTTTGGTATTACACGGTTCTTAAGAGAACTATTTCCGTTTAAACAAAGTTAATACCAACCGTATAATAATAACATAATTGAAATATTACATTTATATCGGGCATAGTATCAACTGCACGTGGACTCTCACCTACAAAGAGTCGCTATATTCCTCAAACTCTGGAATAACTCCCTTGTAATTCGCATTTTATTAACGGATCAAATATGAACTTACAATTTAATTTTTATTGCTAATATTCCATGGTCACGATAAAATGTCTTTCGCGGATTTTTCATTTAACAAAATGTGGATTACTCGCCTATTGTACTGTTTCATATATCTTTATAGAAGGTAAATGGATCGAGTATCAAAAATGAATTGGCAAACACTTTGATAAAAGTTGCGATAAAGGCAGATTGATTGACAAGTAACAATAGAAGATTTAACTGATAATACAACCCTTGTAAGACCTCGTCCTCTATTATTAGGGACAAGGATCATCTTTAACACTTAGGGGATTGGCAGGATTTACTTTGAAACGCTGGGATTGACTCTGAATATTCGAACAACATCTTTGCAACGAAGAGACGTTAGGGTACACAGCTATTCTCGAATAAAAGGACAATTCAGCGAGCGATAAATTTTACTTTTCAAAGTCCGTGTATTCTTTATCATTCATTAATCAAGATATTTTGATCGATTTTTATTAGAATACTCATTAAGATTGCATTTCTTGTGTTTGAAGTTTGCCATGAGCTATATTTAGTTTTGAAGCATTATGTATTTTAAATGTTTGTTTTAATGGAGGTATTACTAAAGTGAACTAGCAAGTTTTAATCTTTATTTATGTTCTTGTTGTTGTCAAATTGTAATGTTCATTGATTGTCAATTCTTTTTATTCCGGTGACACACCTCTGTTCTTCGTGGATACGTATCTTAGTAAAAACATGAAAAGCAACTACACTTTAAATGGTGAAAGGTTTTCCGAAATTATATTGGATACACCACAGATCTCAAGTAACAAATCGCTAATCTCGTACATTCGGACTCCTTGGGTTTAAACTATAGAAACAGACTGAGAGCAAATTACTTTCCGAATAAAGTTGCATATCTATGTTACTTGAGATCTGTGGTTTGATGCCCAATAAACAAAGTCGAATTTTAACATAGTAAAAAGAACTATTGATAGAATAAGAGTTCTCTAATTCATGAGAATGATTATATCATAATCAGTAATTCAATAAAGTAACCATACCGTGATCAATACATTTCCCTGA
This sequence comes from Pododesmus macrochisma, assembly GCA_032359645.1. Taxonomy (NCBI): domain Eukaryota; kingdom Metazoa; phylum Mollusca; class Bivalvia; order Pectinida; family Anomiidae; genus Pododesmus; species Pododesmus macrochisma. The sequence goes on from JAUMGZ010217186.1 coordinate 1,677, forward strand.
CACAGTTTATTAAACAAAAAATAAAGTTTGGTCACGAGTACTCGTTCTCTAAGTAAAGTGTTCTTCTGGTTCTGAACCCAAACAATGCAACAGGTGTCCCGATTTATTATAAAGTTTCAAAGAGTTTTGGTGACTTTGTATTTGCAATGCTTGTTACTAGAATTACACAACTCGGCAGGATTCATTTCCCTCCCGTTACGACTCTGTCGATTAAATCATCTCCATGACGAATAATTCATATCGTTATATACATGCGTCTTTGATGGCGTGAAATTCCAGTTCCAGGGTTAATGGTCCCGTTTTCTCTGCCCCCTCCCACGAGTAATTATGAACCCATGGAGCTCTGTAAATAAATTAATTGGACGAGCACATGGGTTGAGTGAAGGTTTCTGTGAATGTGAGCTGTCACCAGTTTGTATAAGCTTGACGTATTGAAGTCTACGGTAAACAAAGCTTGTCCAACACAACATACGAAATACAGATCGCATAACAAATGATTTTTTTTGCAAACGGTTTAACGCAACAACAAACGTCAAACAATATCAACACAGTGCACAGCTAATTCAGAAAAATAAAATAGATATGTTCCGAACGATATCTAGTTAATTAATTAAATGTGACGCATAATAACTTGTTATAGTTCAGTACAATAAACATGCCCTGTATGCGAGAAATACGATGCTCTCTCTCTCTCTCTCTCTCTTGGTGCATGTGCGTGCGTGCGTAAATTTATTTAGAAGAGAATTTAGGAACTTCGTTATTGCAGGAAAGAAAATCGAGAAAACATTATTGAGCAACGAAGCGGATCAACGAAAGAAAAAAACAAACTGAAAATATCTATACAGCGAATAAAAAGTCTACAATAGTTGTTGTGGTACCCGAGCAAGAGAACCTCAGTCTATAGTTTGCTGACACTTTTGATTTGGCACAACACACTATCAGAGAGATCGCTTTACACGTTTACCGACAGACGAAAGACCTATTAGTATCCCAAACACTGGCTAATAAAGTGTACATAAAATGCCAGACTCAGTAACTTAAGTCCGCAATTAAATGCTGGCGTTAGTTTATTAGTAAGGGTGCTAATTTGAGACGGATGAATACAGAGCGCGGATCTACTGGGAGTTTGTGTAGCAACCCGTTGCCATTAGACTACAAGTATGAAAAAAGACAGACCTTCGTTTAATTAATGATCAATTTGGACGGAAACTTTACGATGGATGTTGAACATATGTTTGGCTTTTAGAAAAACACGAGAAATAAATCTTGTATACTTTGTTCACATGATGGGAATGTGAAAATGTCACGTTCTGCAAGCGCACCGCAAAATGAAACTTCTCCGTGTACTGGCAACTATGTGTGTTTTTAATCCATGTAATGATGATCGCTTAAACAGCACACACTGGTTATTGGTTTACTTTTTCCCTTTGTCGTCAGTTTTGATTCAGATGTCACTCTTTATTTCGCTGTTTGTGTAAATATGTGAGCATTGCGTTATTGTTTGTTTGTTTTATTGGGCTTTACGTCCCTTCAACACACGACGGCGTTTGCTTGTGGCGGTACGCACCGGTGGCGACTTCATAATTCTGTCTCACTGAAATATCAAGTGAGCAGAAAACATCACAGTTTCATATGATGAGCAGTTAAACCACTTATGATTACGTGTGCCTTAGTTTTCCCATTCAACGACCAAACCGTCGAGCGACATGTCAAAATGAACATGGATTGAGAAAAACAATGATTGCAAAAGGTATTCATTGCAAAATAAAGAGATACTACATCGATGATCAAATACGCTTTTACTTCATGGGTCGGACAGGGTTTATAATCGACATACACGGGAACAAGCTGCAGAGTCCGAAACCTTATAAACATTGAGTTTATAACTTATTTTACAAGTAGGTAGGAAGCGGCAGTATTTGACAGAGGTTATTATATCATTACATCTTAGTTTTTTTGGTCTTTGTCCTCATCGACATGTCTGGTTATGGGAAATTAAAACCATTTTTTGACAAACTCCAACCAATTCAATTTCAATATGTACGTGACCATCTCATTATTTTGATCCCAATTTCATACTTTTTTTAATTCCACTTGTAAACGATAATTTTATTACATCTCAACATGAACCCATTTCAAAGCGGGAAAGCACTAAAAAAATCCGTACATCATATTACTGCGTGTCTGCATTGTAGTCAGCGTTTCCAAGAATATTGCTACCTACACATATAAAGCAAGTTACGTCGCGCATATTCTAGAAATAAACGCATCATTTATATTTAAATATATACATGTATATATCAACTCGTTTTTCCCGACCACGCTGAGACATGTTCCTATAGTTTTGTACCTGATTCAGACATGTTTAGTTTATGTTTACAAGGTACCCTTGTGAGATGTCGTACCCAGCATATTCGTCTTGGTTATTGCCGTAGAATGTTACTTGTTGCATGAAATAAAGCCGACGCGCGCACTTTACGCTTAATTTCATGTATTACTGGTAATTAAAATGTGAACATTAAATAAACACATAAATTATACCAACATGCACAGTCTTATACGTGACACAGACCGTATTATGGAAATCAACAGCAAATTGAAACGTAAAATAAATCTATATTTGAGATAAAATGTTTCACACCTTTTAGCGACGACAACAACATTTTACGATCTTTGATTACCAGTGCCGCCATTGAATTAAACGAAATTTAACGCATTTCCCATTTCTCATTTCGACTGTCAATGAGAGTTCTTAAATCAAGTTCTGTGTCGCCATGTCCTGAAATATGAACAGGCTTCATGTTAAGAGTATTGTGGGAAATCCTGGCGACTTCGACTGGAACAACCGTCTTCGAATTTGAACGTACGACTTAAAATTAGAGTGCTAATTTGGTACTAATGACAAACCATAGGATTTAACTGTTTCAATATAATTATGTTAATAAGTTTAGTCGTTCTTTATCGAGACAAAGTGTTTTCATTTTAAATCAAAGAAATAAATTTACGAGTTGTACATATATATGCATGTACATGTACTTAATGTCAGTATTCGAGAGCGGGCTTGTGAATATTTACTTTGTCGTTGTTTGTGGTAAACGCCTAGAGTGGTTTTTTTACAAACATTAAAAAAATACCTCAATGTTTCTTATGTTGAATGTTATTTTAAATACTCAAGATATTAATTTCTTCTTGTTAATTTCCTTTCATTTAACCCTCTAATTCATTTTCCTGTTTGAATTCGCTTCTCTGCACCTGTTATATCGTATATAAGTATATAAACATATCATAGAGTCCCTCAACGATTCCCACTTCTTATGTTTTGACATAAACTTGGCGTGGCATTGAGTTAGTATGTATTATTTCACGCGTTTACAGTCAAGTTTTCTTGATGACATTTGAAAAAAACAACATTGAAAATTTGTGAAATAAAATTTGATACATCATCAAAATTTCTTCCCAGGGACTTGTCAAAATTGAAATATTAAGTAAAATAGCATTTCAGATTTATTAAGGCTTTAGCCAAACAGCTGCGACAGTAAGAGGCAAAGTTAAAGACTTTCATGAAAATTAATACTTACCATTTATTGTTAGCATTGTAGCTTGTTTACATGGCACAGTTCGTATGTCAATTACTCATAGTAACAAAAGAAATTAAAATGAACAGATGGAATTTTAAAAGATAACGCTGAAAAATATTATTTTTTTCTTTAAAATAAAAAAATAATAAACAAAGCTCATAAACTTTGGAAAATATAGTTCTGTTATATGTCGAAGGTTTTCCTTGAAGTCGAAGAATATTTACAAGTAATCGCGTGTCGTGCATAATACAATATTTTAAAGGGAGTAAATAAATATTATCCCACGATTATCGCGATTAATGCAATAAACTGCAATATATAGTAAATAGGGAAATTAATAATCTGGCGATGGTTGCGTTTCATATAACACAATATTATAAAGAGTTAAACATTGCGTTTGTCTTTTTAGAAAAAAAAATCCCCACGCGGCCAGTAGAAATGCACGAAGAAATTAATTCTAAATGATTTCATTTTATTCAGAACAATATACTTATAAGTCATATATGAATGGATATGCTTTATCACATAGATAAATTCATATTTTTAGTATGAATCAAACAAATTTATATATAACCTTTATTTTGAGATAACATCATTTATGCCGGTGCCTTCTTCTTTCTAGAACTAAATCATTCATTTTTGAAAATATCATTCATGCCTTCTGTATGCTTCGAGTTTTCCAGTTCTAATTTAAAAGTCGTACATAGTATACATTTTCGGAAACCTATATGCTAATTTTGGCTCATATTTTTCAGTTTTTATTTAAGAGTTGTGCGCATGTAAGCACTATCTTTGTGAAAATCTACAGTTTACTTATGGCTCATAAATCATACATAATTTGACATCAACAGACACACATTAAATTGATTTTTTTCATTTCAAATGCAGAATTTTGTTTAAAAAAAACTCGTGAATTTAAAACTTTAGAGTGCTGCAGATAACTGTTTAAATCAAGGTGTATTCATTACTTTAATGTTTTATACCGAATCTTGAACAGATCTTAAAACTAAAGATAAAACATTATAGAATTACCTAACGTTAGAAATGTTGACAACATAGTCACGAAAATATCAATGTTGGAAACGCAATATTTACAGTTGTGTATTAATGTCTTCCTTGAATGTCTATTTCTGCCAGAATTTAAGACTTATTATATGATTATATTTGACACAACAAGGCCAGTATAAGGGTATCCAATTTAATACATAGACCATTGATGATGACATAAATCAATCATTCCCAACACATACTTTTACATTTCCCAACAGAAACTCTAATGTATATGTCATTTGAAAAAATATGTTGTATCTATAAAAGAAGTATTTCTGGATGAAGCAGGTCACGTACATCTGGGAGGAGACGACACCCCCTCCCGGCGTACATGTACCATATTGGTCTCGATTCTTAATTAATTTGCATAATTAACCTAATGACCATGTTCACACTCTTGTAAAAGTTACCGTTTTTTAATTTTTGTTTGCACACCAGATGTCGCAAGTGACCAACAGCGCCGTGTTTTGACTCATTTAATAAATATTAATAGATGAATATATATATATATATACATATGTACAATCTTAAAAAAACAATTTTAATTTCTTTTAGGACAACCTTTTGGTAACAAGACAGACAACATGTCACACGAATGATGAAAGTTACGTAACAACGTAAAAGTCTCTAAAATACTTTAATTTTGTATACATGTCTTTACAATATCAACGTCGTTGAAAGTTCTATCATTGTAAATAGAGTGACACAGCCACTTCTACACATTTACAATTAAGGAACAAAGTAAATAATATATTAAAGTCAAATTTCAGTACTGAGCCGGGATAAAACTCACAAAGCCTCCGGGCGACGTCGCCTAGCATAGCAATGACCCGCACGTTTAACCACACGACCACCCCAACTACCCCAAGAAAAGTTGTGCAAATGAAGTATACATGTAAACATGTACCTTTTTTCAAGTTTTGTTGTCGCTTTATCAGCCGTTTAATAAATTCACCCAACAAAAAAAAACATTTTCCACCTTTTCTCGAATAGCTATTTTGTTCTTTAAAAAAAAATGTTCTTGGCAAGATTCAAGTTTTAAAATAACTCAAATGTACACGCATGCATTTCAGAAACAGCACTTCTGGATAGGGAAGAGGGAAAACAATGAAATAACTGCATTGAACTACACTTGATAATTGTGCATGTAATTCTTATTTATTAATTTTCAGAACAAAATACATTCAGTAACATGTATAGGCTCGTTTGGTTTTTATAGATACAAAGTAAAAACACAACACGGAAACACTTGTGACAAGGAACAGAATCAGAGAACACGAGTACACAACACTTATATATACACGTGAACGTAACTAGAATCGAACCCACCCTCAACCATTTTACCATTAAACGTAAACGCTGCTTTTAACGGCATTAGAAAGACACATAAAGAGAGGAAAATTGCTGATGTTTTAGTTTTAGTAGACTGTATAATATTACTCCTACCCTACATGTGCAAATTACTTACTTGAAAGTTTCTGACAAGTTGACAGATCCATATTACAATAATATCCAAATTGATAACCGATTGGAGCAGTTTTGAATCTTGCCAAGGGGTTTGATATTCCATGTTTGTGTAAAACATTCAACTTTATACAATAAAAGTGAAGCAAAGCAAAGACTTCAGAGAGAAGGGACTGTAACATCACTAACTACCTATGACATTGAGTACCCCTCTGTACAAATATAAGAAGAAAATTATCGCAATGCCGGTGATATCGCTATGCTGAGGGTAATTCTAGAATATGATAAACGCTTATAAAATGAGACAAAATAAGATATATTTTTGATAATTCTATCATGTATATCACCCGTACCTTTTCAAATAACGCAAATTATAATAAAACTTGGTCGAGGCCTTGATAACATGCCTCTTCAATGCATACATATAGGTTTATTGGCTATCAATGTATCGCCTTGTTCCCGGGAAATATAGTTACAGACTTAGATAGCCGGCCTAATCAGCGTTCTATAATCAACGTTATCATACTTTGTGACATTGTATCAGCGCTGTTAGACAGTTTACGTATATAATACACCGTGTCTTACCGTATACGATCACTCGCTCTCGTCCCCTCTATTGCCCACAACACGAGATAATTGTTATCCGCATTATCGCTTGTTTTAAATTGTTCAACTTGGTGGAGGCAGTACCAATCACAAAACAAACGTCACTCAAACTCTAACAAATGTCCTCTTATTTTGAGTGTTATGCGTATTAATTCATTAAAAATATGTTGTAATTACAGAAGTATTAATTTTATGATTGAAATAAATGACAAAAAAATCGGCTCGATCGCTATCTTTAAATTTTCTTAAAAAACATATGATTTCATTTGTTTTAATAGCATCATATTTCAATAACACCAGGTCTGATTACTTACGTCATATAATTCAAAATATTCTACCTTCAAGAGAGCAATTTACAATTCTTATCAAATAATGTAACGACTTAGTGCATTCAGTGTGCATACTTCAAATACATATATCAAATTAATGAAAAAAAGTTATGCTTTGATTTAAAAATGTCGCCGAACTGTTTTTTCCCAGATAGGTTTAATGAGGTACAATTACTTTGTAATAAGATATAACTGAGGAGGAAACTCCTTCTTGCGATAAAGAAAAATATCCAGCCTCGTTTTCGACCTACTCTCACGAAGAAACGTAAATAACATATACTCTGTAACTATGTCAGACCTCCCGACGCCGTCAAAAACACACGAAAAGTCCCCCACCCATAGAAATAAGTTACGAGGGGTGCACAGGGGGTCTAGATTTTTACCGTGATAAAAGATGGGGAAAATATAACCAAAAGACATAAAATGTGAATTAAAAATAGATGGACGCGGACAGCTGAGTTGTTGGGGAGGTTTAATTAATCTCCTGGGTTTCCCCCAGGCTGACACGAATGGAGGCTAACTTAGCATTGCTATGAATCGATGTTATCTTAACTATGCAGCGTTTATCTTAATATTGCTGGTTTGATATGAGATCTAGAGACAAAAAGTTGGTTTACAACTGACGGAGTTTATACACCAAATCATATTTTTTGAAAAAACAAAGATGCTGTTTCCACTTCTTTATAATAGATAACAAGAAAATGGAGAACTGTTAGCAAATGAAACCAGTTAACTGAATGATTACATCGAACTTTATTGATACTTTGGAATAATTATAATAATAGATTTAAACGTCAAACTAACCTCGTAATGTATGAAAACTATTGTTTGACAACAACTTTCTAATGAAATCTTCTTTTTAGAAGATTGAAGAACTAAATCTGAAAACGAAATCTTAAAAACCAATATTTCAAACCATATCTTGAAACCAATATATTAAAACAAATCTTAAAAACCAAATCTTAATTAAATTTTAAAACCATATCTTAAAACAATTCTTAAATCAAATTTTAAAAACCATATCTAAATTAAATTTTAAAACCATATCTTAACACAATTCTTAAATCAAATTTTAAAACCATATCTTAAAATATTTCTTGCAACAAATCTTAAAAACCATATCTTAAAAACAAATTCTTAAAACCAAACATTACAATTATACATTAAAACCAAATTTTAAAATCAAATATTGAAACCTTTAAAACTCTTAAATTCAGCTCTTCAAACTTAAACTTTGAACTAGATATTAACTTGAAAAACAAAAATCTTAAAACAGTATCTTAAAAATCTTGAAATTCGAAGTCTTAGAACCATATCTGAAAAAACATATGTTAAAACCATATCCAAAATTAATGAAATGGGATCAAAAGAACAAAGGTTTTAAATTTATAATGCAAATTAAAAAACAAAATCTTAGAACCATATCCAGAAACCATACCAACAAATAATAATTCTAAAATCAAATATCAATAATATTAGTAATTCTACACGCTCATTTCTACCTTGTGAAGTGCTAAGGTATTTCCATTCAGCGTATTCGTGTGTCACACAGATCAGCTATGTGTTTTAAAGTGTTACTCGAAACTCTTTTATCAAATCTTTTGGCCACGCAATTTTTCGTTTTAATTTTATCTTACAGAATTTTTTTATTTGTGTGTCATCGGTCCAATAATGGTATTTTTATTGTCATCTCTGCTGTAGGAAGCGATAGCGCCACTGCATGGGATCATCCCC
>JAUMGZ010217197.1:0-11662 GCA_032359645.1 Pododesmus macrochisma
GTACACATATTTAATGAATGACAAGCTTCTAAATAACTTGCAGCAAAAACTTTAACGTTGGTGTGATTCAAAAAAGTAAAGTACAAAACAGGTCAAAAATTTTGAAATTTTGAAATTATTTTTTAATTTTAACCTATATACCTCTATATTATATCCCACAGGAACCTTCATGCCAAATATCAGCATCCTAGTACACATATTAAATTAATGGCAAGCTTCTAAATAACTTGCAGCAAAAACTTTAACATTTTCACGCTGACGCTCACGCTCACACCGGGGGTAACGCTATAGCTCTCTGTTCATCTAACAGGCGAGCTAAAAATAACTTGAAATCAACTATGTTGTCAAATTTCGATATGGTATGATTACATGTTAAATTTGTTACTTTTCTTTACGAATGAATTGTATTTTATACATTTATGGCCCTATAATCAGGGTGATTTGAAGATTTATTTACCCTCAGCGGCCATATTCCCCCCGGGCAAATATATCTTCTAATCACCGTGCTAATAAAGGCCATAAATTGTTTATTATACCGAAGAAGAAAGCAGGTTTTAAACAGTATGCGCATTGTACTGATTCGTCGATGAGCTGCGCGTGCTCCAGGTTGATAAAACATCGAATCTCCCTGGAGCGCAAGCCTCAAGGAGATTCGATGTTTTATTTCCCGTCATGTGGTACGTTTGAGCCAAGCAGCGCTACTGTTCAATAAATGAGGTATAATACTACTATTTGTTAAATGATTAGGTATGTATATACAAAAGACCTCTGGTCTCATTTGGGAAGTAGAAACGTTGAGGCTTTATCAACCAGATTAATCACACTGCCTTGTTTCGTGCTTGGAGACCGTCCTATGATAAGATTATTGTGCCGTCATTTTAATTTCTTTATATTCTGATGTTGAATGTTTTGACAAAGCAGTTGATAGTTTATCAATAGCTTTCGTTCTGTTGTTCCTACTAATTTTATATCTGACATTTTTGGGGAGGGGGATTTTATACTTCATTATATGAAATGTGAAGATTAACTAATAGGTTTTATGAAAAACATGGTGTCAAATATCATTATCATTTATCTACAAATAGGATGACGCAGCATATTGTGTCTTGGTGTCATTTGTATTCCAAAATTAAAAATAAACTATGCTGTACTTTGCATTCAATCTCATTAGTGAAACTAAACAATTACCATGACTGAAATTTAAACATTAATGAGATGTATGATTGCATACAAGAAACACACACATATTTATATTCAACACTATTATTATCTATTAAATTCCTTTCAATACAGGCAGTAAAATAGAAGTGGACCTAAGAATTCGATACCCTGACATTCCCTAATTGCTCTCAAATAAGGCACCCTAACCTACGTACGTATGATTGAGTACAAAAGACTGATTAATCAAAACGGTTAGAGACATTTTTAATGTAATGTATAGCTATTCAAATGTACTAGTTGATATACCCCCCGAGACCAAGCAACAGGCATATATTTTTTGTACTTTAAATTGTGTGTAAATGATAATAAAAGACATTTTTTCTATTCTTTGTTCATATTCATCCTTCAGATTTATAGACTTGGTGAATATCGAGGTTCATATTGCCCTCTACTATTATGGCTGATTAGTACATGCACAAGTAATACATCAAATGTGTTAGCTGAGTGACACTGATAGCAAACGTAAAAAAAAACACTTCCTTGGTTGACAAATGAAATGTAAATCTTGTAAAATATGACGTTTTTCTTAAAGTGGCTATATTAATGTTTATCATCAAATATCAACACAAATTAAAATTTAAGACATAGTATTTGAAAATACAAGAGAGATAACTGCATACTTAGACAAGTAATTCTGACTTTACTATACTAAGGTTAATGTTTATTAAGCAAATAAAGCAAGCATGCAATTCACAGTAATGACAATAAAAAATAACATATTCTCACCTCATTCATCAAGTTTTCGAACTGTAAGAGAATGTAAATAATGATTAAATAATAACAATAGTTCAGGCGATGTCACCGTTTTTATTTGATAGGCATCAAAGGTGTTTAATTCGATACACTTCAAGGATACCGTCGATGACAAATAATATACACTATACTGTATAAGATTTCCATATATTAAATATCATATTTACAAAGGGACGTCTTATAGTATTATAAACCTCAGGCATTGATTTACAGCAATTATACAAAGTTTATTCATACTTAATGTATCCCAAGACATTGGCGTTGGTTTTTGCATATTCGTTAAGATATTTCTTTAAGGTTTTATATCTATGTCTAAAACATAGTATTAATCGACATATATAGTAATGAAGATAATGTACAATTAGTAAAGCTAATTCATATTTTCAAAATATGATTTAATCTTTAAATGATTTCCCCGATGTCTAAATTGTAATAGCCTTTGTTGTAAAGTAGACAATTTTATATGCATAGACATCATTGATAAATCTTGAGCCCATGGACACGGGCTAACCAATGAAAACATCGGGTACGTAATTATGTAGATACAATATTAAATAACCAATCATTTACAACTTAAAAAAAGAATTTACAGTGGGTAAGTGTGATAATTCATTGTTTTAACAGATATAATTTTTATTTACCTATCCCTAAACCGTATTCAATGAAAGATTTTAATATGAAATGCGAAAGTGTCTGTTTTTATGGAAATTGAATAAAACAAGAAGAAATAGGATCACAATAACAATATGTAGACATCGAGACGGACCAAAAAATTAACGCATATAAAAATGACGTCAAACCAACTAGATGTGTGAAAGGACCCATAACCAAAGCCAAGTCTAAAATAAATCGCCCAAACGGACTTCAAGGAGCCTATGAACTAAGAAAGACAAGACCAAGAACAACAAAGACAGGCAAGGGAAACGATGGATGATAAATCAAAGCTACGCAGCCAAAAGGGAGAGACAAAACTGCACCTAAACAATACAAAAATATGAAAAATATCTACAACGGAATTTTTTTTAAAGATCTTGTTAAATATTTTTAATATTTGAATGATTTATCGGATGTATTTAGCACAATACCTTATAAAGTATTGATAATAACATTTCATAATGTTACGTAGGGGATCACAAGATGGAGTTCATAGAAAGATTCGTTTTATTCAATATCTGTTTTTACTAAAATTATAGAGTTAACAATGAATAGTGCAAACCAAACTAACAATAAATGAAACATGATGGAGCTTTGATGCAACTTATATCCTTTTAACATTTGACAAGAGTGAAGTGTGAATTGTCTTGTGACCGTCTCAACTATTCTCTCAATGACAAAATTTACAAATTACACACAAGTTGCAATATTTGCATTAAACATTCATTAAATGATCTATTTTATGATCGATTCATTTATTGTTAAAGGGTATACCCACAAGTGTATTAATGCTCCTTTTACGTATATCACAAAAGACGATAACGTTTAAAATGAAAACCTATTGAATGTGTATTTATTCATTTACAATATCATAACCGTTGATCGAGAATAAACCATTGAATTATGAACTGTATATGTCACGTGATGTCGATTCTTTTATAGGCACAAAAACGAACGTTCCAAGATCAAATTATTAAACATTCTTCTCTAGAGAAAGATTGGTTTTCCGAAGATTCCCAGTAAAGGAAATATGACATTTGTAAGCAACGGATATAAACACAGAAAATGCGAATTATTCAATTGAAAATGAATGATTACAAATAACGATAAAAACTTTAAGTGGTCAATCATTTTATATTTCTTTTGATATCCACAACAGAATAAAGAAAATATCATGAAGTAAATCAAAGGTATTACCAATGTAAAATGAGTTTGTTCGGGACGGCGTCGGTGTGGGCTAAGATAGGATTATTGCTGATGTTACTATCACTGATATTGACAGTGTTAGGATATGCTACAGACTACTGGATGACAGAACAAACAATACGCAAGAAAGTTCAGACTTCTCTTGGATTTTGGAAATTTATTAATTGTAGCAACACTGTAACGGCATGCAACCCCGAAGCAGTTCCGGAGTCCTACAAAACAGGTATTAAATTTTGATCACTTCTTTGTCAATAACAAAAAGTATCGTATACAGAGGGATCGTGCTAGATCATACATGTACATGCGAATTCAAATGGTTTTAGTATATATATATATCTATATAAAGACCGGTATACCAGAACTAAAAAAACCCTCTTATCTAAGAAACAAAACAAACTGCAAATCTTTTCATCGGCTATAGGAGAAATAGACCAGTGTAATATCTGGAATTCCGCGGGGAAATATTGTTTTTACTCGCTCCGTCATATACCAGAACAAATGGCAACACATTAATAAAACCAGAAATGTGTCAGGTGGAATTACATTTACCTTAAATGTATAGGTTATCTATTTAACATAAGATAAATAAGTTAATAAACATAAACGTTCTGTCGACAAGATGTAAGTGACCTCCTAGTGAAATATACACTCATCTGTTTAATTTTAAAGTTGTGAGTTGTGAAAAAGGAAATAATTCTGGACAACAATACATGTTCGGGTTCGGGTTCAAGCAATAATGTATTTGTTTTACAATAACTTGTCGTCATCGATACATGTTTTTAAACTTTACGGTTAATGTTTCCTCGCTGACCTTTTCTTTATTTCTAAAATTCCCTTTCCTAATGTAACTTATTCCTATGTCCTGTCATTCCTCATATGCTTTAGAACAAGTAACGGGACGTTAAACTAAGTTTAAAACGCAAAAACACGTCGTTGCGTATATTCAGCACATGAACAAAAACATGTAATTGTTAAATTCAGTAGTTTTAACTATCGACTTATAACATTACATTTAAAGATCATCGAACGAAAAAGTACTAAAAAAATACAAATGCTAAAATGCTAAAGGTAGTTGTTCTAGTTTGAGTGTGCGATTTTGAGAAGGTTTCATATGAAAAATTACTATTATTTTTTTGTTTTTCGTCAAAACAATCATAATTGTGTACAAACTGTTTATTCTCGAGATGAGTATTAAGTTATGTTCGTTTGTTTTGTATAAAATGCAAAACTTCAAATCAGTTAAATACTATACTGAAGTTTATGTGAATGCCTTTTTTACCTTCGTAGTATTTGATCTTCTTTGAATTTAGCTCTGTACTTGTTGGAGATTTGATCTCCCATTGATCTCATGAATCACAAACTGGATTTGGCGGTCAAATTTGGTGTATTTATTTAGAATAGAGATAACCCAATGGTGTTTTTTTTCAAATTTACGGACGTACAACGATGGTTTTACGGTCTCAAGTTGGGTTTAAGGAGTTTGACTTGTTATTACGTCGCAATGTGTAGCAGTAATTTGTCTGTTTGTTTGTGTTAAGGGCTTATTGTCCGATTAACAGCTAAGGTCATTCACGGACGTGCCAGTTTTACTTGTGGGGGGAACCGGAGTACCCGGAGTAAACCACCGACCTACGGCAAGTTACTGGCAACTTTTCACACTAGGCCGCCCCGGACGGAAATCGAGCCCAGGAGGTACATGTATTAAATAAACTGCTAGTAACCGAATCACTAGCGCTTCGTATGCCTACGCCATTGCCCATATATTTTGGTAAAACAAGAATAATAATAAGGATTAATAGAACAAAAGTGTTTGACAATCAAACGGTAGCTTCTTCAAAAAGTCACCACCTTAATGAACTAGCGAAGTGAGACGATCATTGAAAATGACGTTAAACCAACCAAATGAGTCAGAGGCCCTCGCTCTGGACCCGCAACCAAGCTCCAAATCAACCGACGGGAAAACGAATTTAGAATAGACTTGGTGTCTGCAGGGCCGTAGCTTGCGGGGACAGGGGGCAATTGCCCTCCCAGAAATTTTGAAAATGTTCTTATTGTCTATGACTAAATTGCCGGCAAATATAGTATATGCGGCATAAAATATATGGTTTGCCTCCTCACATCTTGGGGTAACGATGCAATATATCCGAGGAAAGAGACACAATTCTTCTAGGGACGATAAATTTGATCAGAAGGTATAAACAAAATTTGTCTAAGGTTGAATTAAAGCTTCAAATACCGTCGTTTTATAGATCTAGACAGAAAGCATTATCATCATGGCAACAGTAAAGACATTTTACAAGTGGTCATGGGCACAAACCATTAACAGGAGACATCTGTATCAAGTGTTGTTTAATTTTTTTTATATCAAACTAAAATGTCATAAAAGTAAAATAATACTTTGCTGAAATCTGTGTGAATGTTTACGTTTACTGGATCTAAATTGACGAATAGTTGGTGATTGGGTCTCATATAAATCCACAATGAAACTAGATTTCGCAGGGAAAATTAGTGTTTTAAATTATAAAAGGGAGCAGACAGTAAAACTCAATTGCGACAGTAAAACCACTAATATACAGTCACAAATATAAAAGAGACAGTAGGGTTATGCCGTTAATATACTACTATCTCGAAACGGTTGGTTGTACGTCAAAAATTATGTACTATTACGTCTAGCTGTTTATAAATAATACGCAGTTTTAATTGTCTTCGCTCAGCTTCGCCAGTAAAACTCAATCCGCGGCAGTAAAAGCATCGATATACGGTCGCAAATCTTACGAAAGAAAAAACCATTAGGATTATCCCGTAAAAATATACTATTTTCTCGATACGGTCATACGTTAAAATTTATATTCCATCGCGGTTAAGCTTTCTTAGTAAGTAATAGAAATCGGAGAAAATGAAAAATCAAGAATATTTACAATCATAATACTAAAACATTTACTTGTTAAGAACTAGGATAACCATTGATCTTTAAGAATACCCGTCCCTCTTAAAAACAATAGAGGTACATTTTTGGAATACTCATACATTTTTTATACTCTGTTGAAATATGTGAGAATTTTTACTTTATAACTTCATATCAGAGAAAACAAAAAATCAAGATATCTACAATCAATAATACTGAAATGCGTTATTATTAAGAATGAGGATGACAATTGGTTTAAAATAATACACAACCCTCTCATAATATATGGAAGAAATTGGACAGCAGCTTCGAGCAAGATCTGGGGTTCGCGACGGGATAATTCACACAGAGTTTTGGTTCCTTCCTCTTATAAATATCACATTTATCGGAGGCACGATTCAGGTTGCATTTTTTGTATATTTGTTTGTTTCTTCTCTTTTTTTTAATTACTACATCTTTGTATCTACTTACAGGTGCGTTCCTTGCAACTTTCGCCTTTGCTTCAATGGTGCTTGGTATAGTTGCTATTGTGTTCCTCATATATACCCTATATGTTGCAACTGAAGTAACGAGAAAGAGGGGTGTGGTTCTTATCATCATTATACTTGGCCTTATTGGAGGTATATACTTCTACTTTTAATTAGCATTTTGCCATATTTATGGAAAATATAGTCTTATAAAAAATGTTATCAAAAGTACAACGGAAACCGAGAAATAAACAGTCCGATTTACTCTTATCATTTACAACACAAGAAAAAATTCAAAACGATATCACAACAAATTACAATTTACTGGTCGAAAAAGAAAATAATGCCTCAAACTTCCCCGCGTAAGTGGCATTTGTATGGTGACAAAAAATATCTGTGTTGCTTGTTAAAACGGCGAATGCAGTCTCAATTTTCAACGTATTTATGATGATGATAAAATGATAGATATGTTCTATGTTAGTCATATTATATATTAATTATCAAAAAAAAGTCTTATATTGTCTTATATTGGTTTAGGTCAAACAATCAATACATATTTCGCAAATCACAATTTGAAACTTTCCATGTCATTAGCTGATTTTCTACAAGATAAATTTGCAAAAATTGGAATGTATTGTAGTAACCTTCGTTCACTCTCTAAACATGTCTGTCTATGTAATTTGTTTTAGCTTAATAAACATGGATTATGTACAGAATTCAACTACGTGTGCTTTTGAAATGTATTCATTTCATTATTCTTTCGTTTCCTCCTGTGAATGCATTTTCTGTGATGTCTATTTAGTTTATTAACGTCATAAGCTGACACGTCCAGCAGACACTACGGTTATTAAAGGAAATTAATTGATTTTCAGGAGTGTGTGGATTTATAATGATGACTTTGTGGCTAGCAACTCTACCAAATAATTTCTTCGGAGGTTGGTCGTTCGGTGTATCAGTCTTTGCTGTTATCTTGTTAGTAATTGCATCACTTTTGCTGTTACATGATATGAAAAAAGACGAACCAAAAACGAAAAAGAATACCGTGACTCCGCCACTGCCCCTAAGGACACCATCAGTTCCCCCATTCACACCTGATTGGGAGACCCGTACAGAGTATGCAACACCAAAACCGCCAAGAAAAGTTCAGCCAAAGCCACCACCATCACCAATAAGAGTCGCAGAATCCCCTGTTTCGACTAGATCGTACGTGACCTCGCCAACACAGGTTAGGGTACAGAGTATATCGCAATCCTCATTCTACACAACTTCGTCGTCGCCACGACGGTACGGTACACCAAAATACGCTACACGGTATGACAACAGGGCTAGATAACGGAGGAACGCACGTGCTTGTCGTAAAATGAAGTATTAATCGTGTTTCATAAATGAAAACATGCCAATTGTTGTAGATTATAGACTGGAGCAAACATTCCTTGTGAATTTCAATATGATTTTCTATTTTTTGCAGAAGCCATGATCTTCATCGTTCATTAAATATATATACATGATCGCTTGTTGATTTTGACACTATTTCAAATGTTTATGTCGTTAGATTATTGTTAATTATTCGTCTAGTCTATAATTCACCCTTTGTTTGTATAAAAATGTATACAAATATTCATATAAGTTGTCACTTTATTTTGTTTTAACTTGGTACCAAAATATTCTTTAATGTACGTTTCTATTTAAACTACTATTGTAGAATAAATTATATTTTCGGTAAATGAAGGCTATGGGTTGTGTAGAATATATTTTCGGTAAATGAAGGCTATGGGTTGTGTAGAATATATTTGCGGTAAATGAAGGCTATGGGTTGTGTGGAATATATTTTGGGTAAATGAAGGCTATGGGTTGTGTAGAACATATTTTGGGTAAATGAAGGCTATGGGTTGTGTAGAACATATTTTGGGTAAATGAAGGCTATGGGTTGCTTGTCGTTGGTAATCATATTCAACATAACTGAATAACGTTAGATACGTTGCGAATAAAGCCTACAAAGAACCAACCCTTCACCTAAAAAAACAAAGACAAATGGGTTAGGTAATCTGGTATTCATGAGCCGCATAAGGACGGTCATGTCTTATGTTTGTAAATAATGAAGCAGACAAATTGATAACATATGTTTTATCATCGCTATGCATGTTAGTCCAGAAAACGCCATTTCAGTCTGTCCATTTTTTTTATTGTTACATGAATCAATATCTTAAATGATTGAATAAACGTCTTTAGTGAATATGCTACCCTGTTATTTGTCATATTCAATAAAAGCATCGGGATGAAATCTTGAGTCTTAACGACAACCCGTTAGCACTAGAACTAAAATTTCATTTGGTATGTGACTTGTTCATTAGAAAATAATTTAAACTTTGTAAGTGCTCCCTTTCCATCCACTCGTGGTGATCTCTGTGGTTCAGGCGGAACCGTGGGTTGGTTGTCATAGATAAATATTTTCAAATCAACTAAAGAACTCCAAATACAAACAATAGTCACATTGATAATATAAACATACAAGGAATACCCTCCTAAAACGAAAAAACATATTAAGACTAATTATTCAGTTTAGATGATATGTATCTGGACGGTCATGCCAAATGTTCGTTGTCAAAATAAAGACCCCAACAGAAGTAGAATGTAATAGAAACAAAAATTCAAGACGATCTTCAAATTATACGTGCATGGGCAAAGGAACACGGAAGACGCTGACAAAAAAGAAAATATACAAAGATACATTCAAAATGAATCGTTGCGAACTTTTTATTTAAACTAGAAACAACATAAGATGTCAAGAAGGAGTAAACGTTTTTCTGCTACACATTTTTCATTCGATGTGATTTTTCGGTCAATTCGGTATATGGCATACTTTTCCTTAGTGTACTTAGACGTACGTTCCTACAAGACTATTTCACCGATACTATGAGAAAGACTATAGGGGGAAACCAAGTGACAGAATAGGACGAGAAGAGGCAACAGCAACAAGAAAGTAAAGCAGCAGAAAGAGTATGACAAAGAGCCAATGCAACGGCACCGCGGCCTTCAATGGCAGATATGACATTATAATATTTTTACTTTTAATCGGATAAACTTTCACTTGAAACTTGAAGCAATTTTTCCCAAAGCATTTCAATAAAAAAAAGTTCCTGATCCCGAAGCCTGAAGTTGTCCGTGATGCTAACTTGGTATTGACTAGGGGGGGGCCGTAATTTTCGATTAAATGTTTGGACATGTTCAAAAGAGCGGTACGTTAGAGGCAAAATTTGCGTCCGTGATGCTAACATACTAGAGCGAAGTCTAGCGTAGTCAAACGTACCTTTTAACGTACTCACACGATCTTTAGCGTACTCTACAGTACATAATACTTTAATAGTACGCTATTGTTACGGTATTGTAACGTTACAGTACGTTAAACTACAGATAACTAGGTTGAAGTACAGATAAGTACAGTAAACTGTTGAATACTAAAGGACTGTTCCCCATACACCTGATGGTGTGGTCACATAGCCGTTAGTGGACGTAGTTGAACGTAGTGGACTGGAGGCTAACGTAGTAGAACGTAGTTGAACGTACCGGCATCCGTACCTTACCGTACGATGCTAACTTGGTATTAACTTTGTTGAGCCGTGGTTTTAGTTTTTTGGCATGTTAAAAGCCGGTACGTTGGAGGCAAAGTTTTCATCCATGATTCTAACGTACTAGAGCGAAGTCTAACGTAGTCTAACGTACATCTTAACGTACTATAGCGTACTCTAACGTACTTTACACACAACTAAGTAACAGTACGTCCAACTACGTTATTAGCTACGTTACTATACGTAACAGCACGCCTTTGTTACGGTATTGTTACGTTACAGAACTATAGTTGCTAAATATACCGTAGCTGGGCGTACTTTAGCGTACTCAAGCATATTCAGATGTAACACACCGTACCTGTCCTTAACGTAGTTCAACCTAGTTTAACGTACTTACACCACGTAGTGATCAACGGTAATCTACCATACGGATCACTACGTCCACTAACGGCTATGTGACCACACCTTTAGACTACTTAAGTGCCAACACGTCCCCAAAAGAGTACGAAGTTGCTAAATATACTTCTTTTGCGTAGTCTTGCGCAGTCTAATGAAGAGGCTACCGTAGTCTATCTACTCAAGCGTAGTCAGACGTACCACTCCGTACCTGTCCTTAACGTAGAGCAACGCAGTTTAACCTAAGGCTTTGTTAGTTCGATCCCC
Organism: Pododesmus macrochisma; assembly: GCA_032359645.1. Taxonomy (NCBI): domain Eukaryota; kingdom Metazoa; phylum Mollusca; class Bivalvia; order Pectinida; family Anomiidae; genus Pododesmus; species Pododesmus macrochisma. Next base: position 11,436 of record JAUMGZ010217197.1, read on the forward strand.
GGCTTGGTCACCGAATTTGACTTTTATATATAATCAACTTTGTACCTTTATAACTGTGTGCAAGTGGCCGTGTCACTCTATTTAAATTAGTAGAACTTTCAACGATTTTCATATGATGTCAGCACTGTGCCACATCCGGAACTCACAGCGTGTATACTATGACCTGTAAGTTTATATGCGCCATTTGCACAACCTTAAGGGGGGGGTTGCGGTAGTCGTTTGGTTAA
>JAUMGZ010217219.1:0-21999 GCA_032359645.1 Pododesmus macrochisma
ATCATTCACAATAAATATTTGTCTCGATTTCGATGAAAGTCCATCTATATTTTGCAGGAAACATCCTTTGGGAAGGGCATTAAAATCTGTTCAAAGGATGGGGTTGGCCATCAGAGGGCAACGATACGGGGGAATTCGGTGAACTTTATATCTGCATATACTATACTTGAAGGGCTATACCTAATTTTTCCGAATGTAATAGCCTTTAGGCACGTAAAACAAAGTTTAATTAAAGAATGACTCTTCAGACAAAATTAGGTTATTCGTTTTGGGGTCAAAATATAACAATAGCAGATGTGTTACATTAACAATTTTCGACCTCTGTAAACCTACTGTACCAATTTCCTATCGACTTGGTAGAACACATCTATAGAGACAGATCTGTTGATGGGTCCCAGCTACTAAGCGACGCCACAAGGGGCTAACATGGAAAATGTTTTAAAAATAAGATAATTTTTGGTGTTAATTTGTTCAAGGAAGAACTTTATGATAAATGAAGGTCACACATATAAGGATGAATTAAGTTAAACATTTTAGCAAATCTGTAACGTTTCTAGTTTCCACTTTTACAAAACTTAGGTATTCATTTCAACCAAATTTGATAGGAGACATACTTGGAGAAGGCGAATACAAATTTGTTCAACTGGTATAGTGTAGTCCTGCGGAGCACTACTACGGGATTGAAAAAGAGGACAAGTTTTGGCAAACTATTTGTGACAAACTAATAAAATAAAAAAAAAAAAAAATTATAATGCTGTTATTAACAGATGGACGTTGAAGCTATATGGCCCTTTCGTATTGTTTACAACACAATATATTCTTATACTAACTCCTGCATTAATCTCCAGAAAAAACGTCTTTTGATTAACATGTAAATATGATCATGTAATAGTAAAGGACATATTGTGTAAAGTCCTATGTCCTTGTGTGTAACCTTCATAACTGCAAACTGAATGTCTGTATGGGCATATACCTTTAGATAAATTGGTACTGAATCTATGCCTTTTACCTGTTTACTTGAATTTCTTCTATATTTTGACCCTTTACTTCCAAGTTTCGTATGAATAATCGTGTGGGCATCTACGTCCTGGCTCAACTTTAAATTAAAGTCGAGATTGTGTTTAACTGCTCCGTTTGGTTGAATATTCACAACTTATCTTTATATTGGGGCTGTACATTTGTTTAAAATCAGCGATGGACGCTTTTGATTAACATTTGTGACACAAATTGATACTTTGTTTTTAATGTTATACTAAATGAATACCATTAAGTATCTGTGTTTCTTTGCAGGTCACATGAAAGACGTTACTGGTTCCTTTGACATGTCCTTTCATTACATGGGTTGTGCATCACTTATCTGTGCCATACTAATTATTGTTTATGAACATATCATTTTGAAAAAATTTCCTTCGCAAAATTCAACTGATATGACGTTATCTGTTTAGAAAGATTATAACTTTAAATTAATTGTTTGGTTTTACTGTCTTCGGAACTAATGACTAACATTAAACTTATATAATTTTACGATGAGGTTAATGATTGAGGCAGTAAACTCCCTTCTAATGTTCTCGTTAATATATTTTGATGTTTACTGTGTAATTATTGTTACAAAACGGACCACTGTTGTTTTATGAATGCTTCCATAATCACCCGGTAAAGTAAATTAATTCAAGTTATCAGTTAAGCATCATAATATTGTTAAATTAACACATTTTGCATTCTATAAATAGTATTTATAGTTTCCGATTTTTCAAAATCATTTGACTGAAGTCTTGTCTATTCAAAATAAATTCTTCTCTTGCGTCCATTAATGACAGCAGCTTCGAGCAAGATCTGGGGTTCGCGATGGGGTAATTAACACAAAGATTTGGCTCCTTCCTCTTATAAACCTTATATTTATCGGAGGCATGATTGAGGTTGCATTTTTGTATTGACTAGTTACGCATTACTTAGAAAGTTCTAACTACCACAAATCATTTATGCAAACCGATAAAAAGTTAACGTGTACTATTATTACTTGATTGCTTCTCCCCCTTTGACAGTTACGAACGCATTCATCATACATGTTCACCGTAGCTATTGCCATTGAGACACATTTATTATTAGATTACTTATCAGTCGATTCGTCTTCTCGTTCAAAACCACTTCAACCAATATTGAATGTTGTTATTGTATTTTACGCATTAACAAATATATTAGTTATGCAAGAATGACCAAGGAAGGTGAGGACTAAGTTTGTTGAAGGCGGGACCCTGAGGTAAACACACACATATATGGACAATGAAACAATTTAAGATAATGAAGTGCAACAGCAGTGAAATTATTGATGAATCATAAGTTAAAGAGAAGTAACTTTCACTGATTGTTTGATCGTATGTACCGATTATTATCAAACAAAAAGCGCAGTCATTGATAAGAATAATTATATAACCTAAACGAAATAAATAGCAAAATATGACATGGATTGAAAAATCAAGAATGAATTCGAAAATCAGCTGTACTAGAAGCAGCGTGTGATACAACATGATATTTTCTAAAAGAAGAGACAGGCATATCTTGGCTACATCAATACCAAACTACGTTTTGGGTAAATGAATAAGTGAGCTTTTCACAAAATGGTAATATTTTTGTAATTGTTAATTAGTTAGTTATTGTCAGTCAGATTAAATTTATACTTACTTTAATTTAATGATTTTTAATGCTGTTAGATCATGCGAAATGTAAACATTTAAATTACATGTGATGTATATATGAGTGCAACAAACATGACTTATGTTGATTATCAAATAGGTTGTATTTTTGAATAGCTCGTTAAACTATTTCATGAACTTTTTCACATTTTTGAGAATGAAAACCTCAGTCACGTAATTATTTTTGATAGAAAATTTATATATATTTATTATCAGAATTCATGACAAGTGGCATATTATTGTGCACTGTTCTTAATATTGTACATGGCAACATACCTTTACCATGACAACTTACCTTTAATGTAATTCAAACGACTTGTTAATATATTGCGTTAAAAAAAAAAATTCTACTTTAAATGAAATGCATGTGAAAGTCTTATTTGAAAACAAAAAAACATGACAAGGGGAAGTCCTAAAAGAGCTATACTTAACTAATAGTTCTTCAAATTATGTATTTTTTATTATATTAGATTATGCAAATTAGAATTGTATTCATGCATTTTATCATTTACACTGAAGTTTACAATTCAATTTATGATTTTATTTTATTTTATACATGTTATTATGTCATCCTTGAATATGTATATGAGTGCTAACTGCGATTGGCCATTGATGCATATAATATCTTTAAGTGAGAATACATTGTAAGAATACACGTATGAACTGTTATACTAGTCTTATTGAGTTATGATGCACATGCATGACGAAATTGCCATTTATTATTGTTTTGAAGATAAATTATATACGTATTTGATCTGTTATCACTGTGTTTTAATGTTTGTTATTTATGTTGGTATTTTAATTACTTGGATTACCGTTTCTAATTCGATTTGTCGTTTGAAAACAAAAGATTGTGTATTACTTCCAACTCTAAAATTGTCCTCCAATATTTTTGGTTTGAGAACACTGAATATTTTTCCTGAACATGTTGACTGAAGGAGAAAATGTCATCAAAGATAATGTTTGTCTAAACATTTATTTGAGTTTTTGTTTTTTGCAAAATGTCTGTAATCTAAGATATTGAAAATGCCTTAGTATCATTTTATGATGCTGTATTGTTTTATTGTTCTTGTTATGCCTAATTATAGTATAATTGTAATGAATGTCCGACTCAAACATTGTTTTGGGTCTACAACCAACCATTGTGTGTCTCGTTCTGTTGATTCCACTGACCCTGATTGTAGTTCACCTAGATCCAGGTAGACTTTTCTCGTGCAAATTCTGTCCGTCTTCTCCTAAACCACTGGACTAATTTAATCCAAACTAAGTAGGAAGTATCCCTACGGGAAGGGGTTTATATGTGTTGAAATGAAGCAGGGGCGTCACTAGTGGAGCGAAAATGGGGAACTTTGACAACATTTAAAAAATATAATAAACTACAAAATCTTCTAATAAAGTAGAAGGCCTAGAGCTAAATGCTTTGGAATTCAATAACTTTAGGGAATGGAGAACTAAGTTTATTCAAGGCGTGGCCCTGGGGTGAAAAAAAGTTACGCATTTCGGAGTCAAAGTTCAACACTATATATGTATATAGCAAATGTGTTAACTTTTTACATTTTTTACGACTTCTTGTCCAACACTACTTGACCAATTCCATCGAAACTTATGTCGGTAGATGTCATTATTAGGGGAAGGTTAGGTTTGTTCAAATGATGGCTCAGTCCCAATTACAAAATTTCAAAACTTTGTTCAGGCTAGAAAACGTAGTGCTTAATGCTTTGGTTTACATTAACTTTAAGGCATGGCTAACTAACTTTTGTTCAAGGCATGACTCTAGGGTCATAGTATTTAAATGTCAAAAAATTACTTATAGGCATATGTTAACCAGATGGACGTTGAGACTCAATGTGCCTCTTGTATTTAAATTTCTAAATTTCTGCATAATTATACCATTTATCTCTAAAGAATCTCCTAAAACCTAGATCAGCGTACTGGCTGTGATCTCTGGATCGTTTTATAGGATATTAGCTTCAAATGACGAGTGAAAGCTCCCTTAAATTGTGGTTCATTGTCAGAGATCTGAGGTATCCTGTGATTTGGATTGGTGCCTTTATAACATAATATTATATCTTTATGAAGATGTTACGCTGAGTTGGCTCCCCTTGTTTATCTGTGTGCTTGTCCTCAGGTTGGGTCCAAACTTATAAAGTTAAACCGGAATTAGAGTTTGAGCTACCCTTGATATAGCTCGCTGAGTTATCAGTCGATATATTTAAACTTGGAGATCAAAGAGAAGCACCCGTTAGCAAAATCTAATATTTTCCACTGTCTATTAAAGCATCAACCATATCCTGCTATGACATTGTGTTATTTGATCAATTGTTCTGTTGATCCTATTATTTCTTGTTTTGTCATACTGAGAATCACATAATAAAAAGTACAAATAAAAAATAAAATGAAAATCGCCAAATTTAACAAGGGAAATTAACAGTACTTCAAATGTATAATTAAAGTCACTGTTGTAATGTACTGTGCAGTGCAATTTAGTTTGCTACGAAAACAGTAAATGCATTAATCACAACCGATTCTTTAAATGTTATATAATGGTGCAGAGCTTAAAAATGGACATACATTAACCATCATGTACTGGGACAAGTCTGACTTATTTGTATCTAGGAATTAACATTCTATAATTATAGTTCAATAACTTGTCAAAACAATAATTTAAGTATATACACTAAACACAGAAGTATCAAATACCGTGCAGATACGTCTATAGCTGTACCCAGCCAAAAGTCATGGTGGAAGTTTACCGACTGTCCATGTCAGGAAAAAGTTTAGGGCTACTTCCATCGAGAATAATGCTTAAATTTGAAAGAGGTGTGTTTGTTTGCTTCATTAGGGCATAACGTCACTTCCACAATAATTCACCGATATCGTGACAAAAGACCAAAGGGAAAAACCAAACGAAAGGACAGGAAGGAAAGCGTAGACAGGAACGGGATATCGGAGCAATAGGTATAGTTCAAAAAGAAGGATGACCCCACGTAACGGCGTTTCCGCCTACTCTTCTATCGAAATTTACATAGGGGCCTTTATCGTGCCAGGGGGTTAAAAATCCCTTTACACGGGACAGCCAGCTTAGCGTCCCCTCCGAAGGACGTGCTGATCTTTGTCTGGCCTCTACACGTCAACCTGTCTGACTTGGGTGATCCTACCAGGAACACAAGTCCCGCAAGTATAGCTCTCCAGGTCCTCGAGACACTTAAACCTCCCCACCACGATAAGGTATCAAACGCAGGGAAGAGATAGAGGTATTTAGTCTTTTCAGACTGATCATGGTGACTAAAGTATTATATACTACATGTCTGGAAATTAAATCTAATGTAATTAAAGAAAATGAAGAAGAGAAGTCAACTCAAATTTAAAAGCCTACGTCATTCACATGTTGCTCATTATAGATGTGCTATAAACTTTAAACGGAATGCAATAAGCAAACATAAAATACAATTTCTCGCAAAATACATAAAAACCCAATGCAATTTTTTTATCAAATAAACGCAACTCTCATATTGGGTGGTGTTACTTGCTTCTACAAGACAACCCTAGAATTTTAATTTAAATGAATACACATATTTGACACACCGCGTCTGAAACAACGAAAGGTTCGTTAATCTGATCCTTATAATCTTGCAGAGTACGCCTCGACAACATTACATGTACTCCTTGATGAACACAGTCATGAAGAAAGTCAACATCTATAACAAATAGTTACAAAATTATTATAAAAACGAAAATAGCAGTCTACCGGTCAGTGCTGTAGCAATAACTCGAATGACCAACATAACCAAGGAACATCTATGTGTACCGCTCGTGCAGAGATCTTGCCTTGTTCTTGACAAAACAATAATAACATTCTAGTCCACATCGTCCACTACACGTGTACATGTTTACAAACAATAATCGACCTGTATACATTTATTGTCAGCATATTCATGGCGTGAACACTGTCATCGTGCGTGAGCAGATAAGAAGTGCTGACCTTCTGCTCGTAACCAAGCCCTAGCCTTGTCATCTGTGGTGGCTCCCACAAATGTCAGTATTCAGTCGTTTTGTCAGTCTAGACTGTGTATAACTTACGCACGGTACACGACAGTAAAATGACAAGGCCAATAACAATATTAAACTGTATATTATGACCAACGTACTTATCAACTTCACAAGACATGAGCTATGTCAAAGACAGAACTTTGTTTACCTAGATTAGTTCGAATAGGTTTATACACGTTAATATAAATTTAGGAAAAAGGGAACTGCCAGAAACAATCTTTAAAGGCGGCCATTTTGAAAATCTGGTTTTCAAAAAAAAAGTTATTGCCTTTATCTTAGAAATAGTAGACTTTTTTTTATACATATGTACATTACAAAGTTGTAAGAAATTCGACAAAGAATATTTCGGAAAAGTTTCAAGGTCTCAGGGTCAAAGATCAATGGCATGTACACATCAGAAGACTTTTTTGTATTCATATGTACATTACCAAGTTGTAGGAAAATGGACAAAGAATATTTTGGCAACGTTTCAAGGTCATGGGCTTCCAAGGTCAAGGTCATTAACACTTCAGAGGACATGTCAATTTTCTTCAAAACGGTAGACTTTTTGTTAACACATATGTATTAAAGAGTTGTAAAAAATAATGTTAGGAATATTTTGCAAAAGTGTCAAGGTCACAGGGGCAAAAGGTCAAGGTTACCGACACTTCGGAAGCCGTAAAATGCAAATTTTCTCAAAAACAGTAGTCATTTTGAAAACATATATGTATTAGAGAGTTGTAGAAAATAATGCGGGAAATATTTTGACAAAGTTTCAAGGTTACAGGGGTTCAAGGTCAAGGTCCCCGACACTTTAGAAGACTAAAAATGTATTTTTTTCTCAAAACAGTTGACTTTTTGTATACACATATGTATTTGAGAGTTGTAGAAAATAATGTTAGGAATATTTCGACAAATTTTTAAGGTCAAGGTCACCGACACTTCGGAAGCCTTAAAATGTCAGTTTTCTAAAATAAAGCATATATATACGTATATATGTATACATATGTACCTTAACAAACTGTAAAATTTTCGACAAAGAACATTTAAGCAAAGTTTCAAGGTCCCAGCGGTCAAAGGTCAAGGTCACCGACACTTCAGAAGACTGAATATGTCAATTTTCTCAAAAACGGTCGACTCTTTGTACACACATATGTATTAAAGAGTTGTAAGAAATAATGCAAGGAATATGTTGACAAAGTTTCAAGTTTATAGGGTTCAAAGGCCATGGTCACAGACACATCAGAAGCCTCAACATGCCAATTTTCTGAAAAAGGTAAACACTTTATCTTTTTGTATACATATATGTAATAAAAAGTTGTAGAAATAATGCAAAGAAAATTTGGACAAAGTTTCAAGGTTCTGGGCTCCAAGGTCAAGATCATTGACACTTCAAGACTCAAAATGTAAATTTACTCCAAAACGGTAGACTTTTTGTATACACGTGTATTAAAGAGTTGTAGGAAATAATGCGAGAAATATATTGACAAAGTTTTAAGTCACAGGGGTCAAAGGTCAAGGTCATTTACACTTCAGAAGCTTTAAATTGAATGCCAATTTTCTCAAAAACAGTGTATTTTGTATGCACATATTTACTAAGAGAGTTGTAGGAAATACCTTGAAGAATATTTCGACAAAGTTTCAAGGTCATGGGATTAAAGGTCAAGGTCATTGACACTTTGGAAGACTTAAAATGCTAATTATCTCGAAAAGTAGACTTTTTGTATGCACATATGCATTAGACAGTTATAGAAAATAATGCGAAGAATATTTTGAGGGCCTGTTATGACTTGTTAAAATTTCCCATTCAGTGTCCTAAAATAATTATACCTCTGCGCACCACTATTTAAATGTATTCAAGCTAATTAATACTCAGCCTCTTGGCCAAATTTGACCAAACATTATGCCGTCCGCATATTACTACAGTGTATAGCTGTTCCAAGAACGTTAAGGTCGGATCCATCGATCAATCAACATACAGGAGTCAAATTTTAACATGGTCATTTATTAATCTACATTGACAAACTACAATTTCAGGTGACCGTTAAGGCCCATGGGCCCCCTTTTTTATATTAAAATGTACAATTTATGTCTGTATTTAAGACTTCTGGTCTCATGTTGGAAGAGGGAAGGTTGAGGCCGCACGAACCGGTTTAACCACACTGCCTGGTTTCGTGCTGGGTGACCGTCCTAAATTAGGTACGCATGGATAACTTGTCTAGGGGAATGTTGTAAAGTCAATATATTTTTGTTTTTTACTGGTGCTGAATTATTGGATCCATGCGGCTAGTGTTTGTCGATATCTCTCGTTCTGTTGATTACACTTATCCTGTTGCCTACATTGCAAGGTAAATGAACATTTAACTAACATCGTTTAATTTGTTTTATATTCTATATAATTTATTAAGGCTTGTTTATAAAAATAAAAATGAAGAACTTGATGATAGGTGTATTCAAACGACAATGGGTGTTTTGAGTTGCAAAAATGACATATCACGAATACTAAAATCCAGATAGGCACTTAAATTCTTTTTCGCACGATATTTTTGATTCTGTGTTTGGATTTTAACTAAATTTTGTAAATTTGGTATGTTACTTAAGGAAAGATAGAACTGTGTTGATAAATACAAAATATAAAGACTTGCTGTGATTCAATAGATGTGATGTAAAAACGTACTATCGAGCCGTTTCCGATTATCTTATTATGTTAATTAACAAAATTTAGTCGATTGTTTTGGTCGTCTATTGACATTTGGCTCATTAATTATGCACAAGTCGCTATCCGACAACCACGCGCGTTGACCTATATAAATGTATTCATTGTTTAATATAGCACGGGAATATTGAGAGACATGTATTTACACTGTGTTGAGTACACATTATAGACACGTTTTCTATGATTAGTGTGGACAGTATTAAATTTTAAAAATGATACCTATACCAGTGTACTAAAAACACAGGTAAATTATACATGAAACATCTATAAAATGAATGTCCTCTGCCTGATAGCGTAAACAAAAAACAACAACACTGTCTATATATCTGTCCCGAGCTATATTACACACGCAAATACGAAATCAGTCACATATATCTTGCCATTGATAGCAAAATTAGAATATATTTGTTTTTACCAATTGTATCTGTCTTAAAATTATTTCCGTTTTCGTTTTTTTGTGAAATCCGTCAAAGTTGCTGGTCTACAGCGACTCGATGTTTTGCTTTTGACAACACGTTTGTCTTAAATGCGCCTATGTATTTTTAGGTCAAGCCTGGGTTGTATGTATTTGGGCGGCTTTGAATTGTTTTTTATGCTGTGTACTAGAAAACTTCGACATACTGATACAAAGTGCAGAAATCCGTGAAAGAAACATAAGTACGGACATTTAAACGTTGTTTTTCGTGTTTTATTGAAGGATACCACATATATTGTGTAACAACCACACAAATTGATGTTTGACACGAAGCCTTATATCCTATGTCTTTAAAGAAAGCAAGATTCCAATTGAAATTTAAGTTCAAACGTCAAAGGGGCCAAAATCAACGGTACTAAATCGTTTCCGCACGCTATACATGTACACAATTTCAAGTAGTTCCGCATTCTGCATTAAAGATAAATTTGGTGTGTAATATGTTTATCGTTTTCTTTTAGGGTGGATATTTTTGGACGAATGACGCTCGAATTAATAGACCAAGGAAAAGGCCAATAAATATTACAAAGCAAATAACAAACAAACAAAAAAACAAAAACAATCAAACACTAAACCACATCACAGAAGTATTCAAAACGGATTGATTAAGGATATTTAACAAGTTTAAAGGTGTGAATAAACATGTCCACCGGTATGTGTTGCCAAATACTTGAAAGACACTGAAGCATCGCGGACGGTGATGCATATGTACAAGAAACGCTTACTCAATCACGAGCACCTGGTACCGCTTTAGTTATCTTATAGAAGTTCGTGATGTTTCCTTTTTTTAGTTAATAATTCTATCTTCGTCCATTTTGTCTGTAAGCTTCCCAAGTTTTCTTTTTATTTGCCCATGTCCATTGACTAACAGCTTCTGAATATCGTTTTGGTTTTTCGGATTTACTACTTCTAAATCAATCTTAAAAACATGGAAACAGGAAAATGAGTAAATGGGGGATACAAAGAGAACAATAATATAATAATATAGGAAACGTCAGGCATTAAGTAAACCAGGTGCTCACTAAGAGTTGCAATTGTTAACCACCGTGATGTCATTCTGTCAATTTGGCGATGATTACTATGTTCACTAGTAGATACTCTCTGATTAAAACGCAACACTTTGAATCATCAAATGAAATGGCAATGTCAATATCGCTTCACTATATCAGGCATTTTCAAAACAATATCTAAGCAGATCTCCATATTAACCCACGAATATTTGACAAATTGTCCAATCATAGATGGTTTATTTATGTAAAAACTTGTTCTAAACTTATACGTTTTTTGTTACTTTATAAATAAAAGCAAAGTGTCAGTTATTGTGCAATTTGGCGATAGGAAAGTACGTCTGAAATGTGTGTGGTGTTGTAGGTGTTCACTACTAATCGATACAATAAAGGCATGTATTAATTTTCTGTTAAATTGACATGTTCGTACTGTTTTGATTTTAACTATAATTTTTCTTAAATTTCAACACAACATCAAAGAGCATGCAACTACATGTACACAACTTTGAATCGTTTGAAATAAACTTTAACACTAAATCCAAAGTGTCCTTGGTTAAGTTAGTTATTCTGTATTGATAAGAATGTTCGTATACTTATCGTATAGCGTACAAGGTCAATGCATATAAATAAAGACTGACTGGGGAGCTACTAAAGCAATCACGTAAAGGTAAACCTTAACTTATCATGTGTGTAAATACAAAAATATATTTAATATATTTTGGACCTGATGTTGCTAATTTTACTTTAAATCATTGAAGTGTCTATACACAAACGCATAATCAAGTCAATGGCTAAATAAATAAATATAAGCATTGGTTATATTATAGAGCTTGAAATAATATGTGCACCTGTAGAGAAATAAATTCGTGTCATTTGTGTTCAGGGATTGTTAACCCCCTGACACGATAAAGATCCCTATGTAAAGTTCGATAAGAGTAGGCGGAACGCCGTTGCATGGGCTCATTCTTCTTTCTTGTATATCTCTAGTACTTTCATTTCCCGTTCCTGTCACGGCTTCTCTTCCTGTCCTAATTTTGGTTTTTCTCCTTTTTTCTTTTGTCGCAATATCGGTGAAATATTCTGGACGTGACGTTACACCCTAATTAAACAAACAAACAATCATTAAGCGAATATTACTGTCGTCATCATTACCTTTACTACAAACAGGTTTACTTAATGAGGGCTATACAACACCTCCAGAGTATAGTTCACCGATATCGTGACAAAACACCAAATGAGAAAAACCCAACAATAGGATAGGAAGAAAAGAGGCCACACAAAAAGGGAAATCAAAGCAAAAGGAACGGATTAGAGTAAAGGGTGAACCCATGCAACCCTTCTAATGAGAGGTTTAATGAAATGACGTTAGCCGGTTTAATCGATATTTTCTTTCGTTTATTACTACACTGTGTTTTCATGTGTGTTTGAATTGATGTGGCCATTTATACTTCAATTTGTTTTTATCATGCCTCTGTCTGAAGGTTTTGAACATTGTTAGGGTGTAATTTTGTCCATCATTGCCAATTTGTTTGTTTTTAAGCTTTGCTTTACCGAGGTCTTGTCTGTTCTAAATTTTTTTATAGCTTTTATTTATGAAGGCTGCTTCAAATCCAGATCTGAAGATTGGGACGGGGGTATAAATATCATATTTATTGGAGGCATGTTTAATATTGCACTTTTGTATTATTTAGATACGTTAGAAGATCTCATCTTTGGCTCTGTAGCTTTGATTTACTAGTCTTGTCTATTCAAAATTAATTGTCTCTCTTGCGTCCATTAATGACATCAGCTTCGAGCAAGATCTGGGGTTCAAGACCGGGTGTTTCGCACATAGTATTGGCTCTTTCCTCTTATAAATATCATATTTATCGGAGGCATGTTTCAGATTGCATTTTTGTATTCATAGAGCACAGCATTATGACAGAAACGCAAAGAACATCGATGAAAGATGAAACTGCAGCGATCACTTCTTCAAGGATTCCCCGAGACAAAGGCTATTCCTGGGTGATTATGTTTGGTAAGTCCGTATGGCAAGTTAAACTATACAGTATTGATAAGTCTTATTGTAATGTTCAATGTATTTTGAAATCTTTTACACTGAATTTTACCTACTGATATATAAATCGACTTTCATTGCAATGTTTATTTAAATAGGTAGTTGGCAGATTGATGCACCGTACGATAGTGTAACCACGTCTTCCAGCATTGTGCTTGGTTAAAGTAAAAACCAGGATGAGTGGAATCAACAGAAAAAAATAGTAAATTGAAAAACCAAGACGATATTCTAGGCTGTAAGTTCATGGACATTGGCAAATAATAAGAAAACGTTGGACGCACACAGAAAAATGAACCAAATATACATTTATTAACTAAAAATGGAAACATCACGAACTTCTATTAAAAAACTAGAAGCGAAACCAGGTGCTCGCGATATGGTTTGCGTTTCTTGCTACACATGTGCCACACGCCGCGATGCCTCCGTGTCATTCCGGTGAAAGAAAGACATAGACAAACAAACAAAAGCTGCATCAAACAATTAAGCACCAGCATGTAAGGAATTAAATTGAAACCATGACAATCCTCAAGACTTTTTATCCACGCAGACCGACTTAGGACGGTCACCTTGCAAGCAACAAGACGGTGTGGTTAAACCGGTACATCTAAAGTACATTTAGACGGGATGTATAGTCTTTATTTCTTGTTTTTCCTTTATCACTGCTATTAGTCTTTAAACAATGTCCTCTAAATTGCAAGATGGAAAAAGTCTTATTCAGAATGTATGCCACGCAATTATCAGATTGAAATAAAATGAAAACATGTCATAGAAATGAGTGAAGTCTGATATGTTTTAGTGAAACGTTCACCTCGTACCCCTGTACCTTTTTGTTTGTTTCGTTAGGGCTTAACGTCACTATCATATATTTAATTAATATATCAAACACGACCAAAGAAAACAAAACAAAAGGAGGGACAAGAAATCAAAACTAAAGGTGTAGTATAGAAAGAAGGATAAACGCATGTATTAACGTTTTCACCTACTCTTGATGGAGCTTAACATAGGAATATTTATCGTACTAGGGGTTTAAAACTACAGTATACAGGACCACCAGTCTATTTGTATTTAATAATGGGATACATGAACATTTCAGTAGTTGTTCATTACACTTCTTTATTTAGGAAGTTAGCATGTAAGTCAATGGACACGGGAAAATAAATTGAAAAACTGGGACGCACACCGAAAAATTAACAAAAAGTACAAATATGATCTAAAAAAGGAAACATCACGAATTTCTTATGCAGTACTAGAAGAGATACCAAGGTGTTCGCAAAGGAACCTATTACTACCTATTATTATCTATCATTAATTAACTGTTTACATTACAGTGCAGGAAGGCTATTGTGCGATATACCAATGCTCGGGATATGCCTAATAATAAGGTTTTTTCCATTTTATAAATAATGTATATTAAATTGTTCATTTGCAAACACAGCAAGCATGATAATCGGTGCTATCAACGCTGGGACAGAAAAATCGTATGGATTGTTCTTTATAAAGTTTCTGGAATTGTTTAAGAGTAGTGTGTCTGCTACAGCACTTACAACGGCAGTTATGAACGTCACACACTGTGTATTTAGTAAGTATGACTATTACGTAAAACTTGTAATGTAACGTGAAAAGTGGATTTCACACGCATTGCAAATAATATACATTTTTAACTTCATAAAATGAACCTATATTTCAACCTCAACGGATATGACAAGTTTGGTTTTGTTGACATTGGAAACGGCGATAAAGAGTCAAACTGCTACATATACAATGGTTTTTAAATAGCATGATTTATTTTGCGTCAAAATGCTGATTGATTTGTCAATATAATTTTTGTATGAAATATACACATTTTACTTTCCTCAAAAACGAATGTTACTAAAACCATACGTTGAAACTAGACTTGCATTTGATGTATTGGCAGATCTCGCTTTTACAGATGATTACGCATACCTTGCTCTGTTCCAGTTAAGCGATCATAATTTCAGGCTTGTTTGTGATGACGTACCTCATTGATAAAGCTAGCGTGAGGACATTAGCGTTTATTGGCATCTTATTGTGCGGACTAGGGTATGGACTCAGCTCCGTGGCACCTACTCTTGAATTCTTAATTTTCTCACAAAGCTTTCTTGTTGGTAAGTATTTTAATATATGCAATTCTTTAAGAACGGAATTTGCAATGCATTTTATTGCTCACTTTGTTTGTACAGGTAGTATTGATAATATAGTGTAATCAACATTAAATATACTAACTATTCATAATGTTTGCAAACATAGACTAATGTATACTGTACATTGTACTGTACGTGTACTGTAATGTTACAAAATTGCAAACAAGCAAATGCCTCCAATGAATACAATATGTATAAGAGGAAATCATCACCATGCATATTACTAATGGAAGTATTTTTGATTGCGAAAATCAATTACAAACTTCACACTGTTTACTAAAATTGAGGAAACCAATAACATTTATTAGTTGAAATAAATATATATCGTGAATCTGACTGCGCATATAATGAATCAAAGAAAAATCCCAACTTTAGTATATTTTGTATAACAATCACTATAAAATGTTCAACAATGAGCAATACATGTATATACTCCTTGAGGATACCACTAAAACAACAATAATTTTTTTTTGTCATAATCATGATTATATAGTCATAAAAATGTTAAATACATGTTTATATCCATTGTGTTGCCATAGGTTCCGGAACAGCATTTTACGGCTCTCCAATATTAGTTCTTCTTAGTCATTACTTTGACAAACGCAAAGGTCTGGCCAATGCTGTGTACTTTGCAGGATTTGCACTAGGTGGTATGGTGTTACCGCCATTGTACCGGTTTGTACTCGACGAGTATGGTATTCGAGGTGGACTAGTAATTACCTCTGGGATCATTTTAAATTCACTTGTAAGTGTTGTCCTGCTGCGACCTCAAACATTCTACAAGGTCAGTACCAAGATTATAAAGGAAGACCAAACGATAGCTGTTAATGCAAGGAGTAATGAAACAAGAGAAACTCAAAATATTGCATGTAACGTAGAAAAACCAGACACTTCAGAAGATGATACAGAACAAAGCTTTTCACTGGACAACGATGCATTGAAAAATCATGCGTCCGTTCTCTCAGTTTCTAATCCTCTATTGTGTAACATAAATAGCTTAGGTGATATTCCAATTTCTTCCAGACAGAGATCTTTTTCACACTGTGTAGCTAAAAGTACACATGGAATACATGGTGTTCCCAACTCGGACAATGTAGTAGACAGGATTGCAAAATCAGATATCATAAGATACACAAGCGAGAGTAACATGTCTTGTTTGTCATTGAGTGATATTACAAAATACAAATCTGACGAGAACACTATTGGATCAAAAAACAGATTTTTATCAATGTTATATCGACTTGAAGCAGGTCTATTGCGGAATAAACTGTACTTATTATTTCTTGCAATATACAGTTTTGCAAACATTGCAGTTGCTACTGCTCCTATATACTTAGCGACGCTTGCTGCAGATCAGAGTCTTAGTAGCACTGACATCGCTACTTGTTTATCTTTAAATAATATTGCTGATTTCATTGGTCGTATAACAGCCGGCTCTCTAGCCGATACAAAGTGGATACCACCTGGACGCATTGTCTTCCTTTCACAACTTGTTGTTGGCATCAGTGCACAGTTTACATCTTTTTATACAACAACTTGGATTTTAATGACGTTTTCTACAGTTTATGGATTTACCAGTGGCATGGTTGCTGCCCTATTTCCACCTATGATGATAACTATTACCGGAACGCAGAATTATGCTCGTGGTCTTGCATTATTTTCAGTTATAGTTGGAGTATTCAATGCATCGAATGTTCCAATTTTAGGTAATTATTTATTATAAAAAGTAAACTTGGTTTTAAAAATGAACAACACCTGTTAAACCTAAATCCAACTTCTAAATGCAATCACAGCCAGCAGATCAAATCAATAAATGCAAAATAATAAAAGTGGTAGCGAAGAATAAACAAACAAGACTAATATGTAAATAACACGTGTTGATATGCTATGGAATACAGGATATTGCTTATCAGAATTGTGGACCAAAACATGAAATGAACAGCAGAACGAAAGACACCGATAACCAACAACAGTCGCATCAAACAATTCAGCAACAGAATAAAAAGGAATGAAGTCACAACAATACTCATGACTGAGTGTCCATGTTCACCGTCTTAGGATGTTATCTAAGCCGGGCGGTTAGGTTAAACCGATTTAAGGGACCTCAACCTTCCCATTAACCACATGAGACAAGAATGATATCCGGCGTAAATATATTTAAGGGGACCCATATAATAAAATGAAATTCTATGAAAATAATTGGAAATGTTATCATTTAGCACTGTTTAAAGAGTACCATTTTGTATGTTGAAAAACATGTTTTGAAAACAAGTCATCAAAAAGTACATTTTGTATTGCTAAAATCCCTTATGGAGTGGGTCCCCTAAATGCAACTTAGGCACTAATGCATTAGTTACTTTTAGGGGACCCTATATTTTAGTATACCATTTATGTATAATGTACACAGAATGAATATCTTATAAGACATTTTCATTGAAATTGTATTTTGGAACAAATTCATTGCATACAAAACAGGTATAAATATTAGAACTATCACAGTGTAAATTGGTAACAAACTACCGCACTCCTGCCATAGTTACCTTAAGGTGACCCTAAGACACAAATGGTAACATATTTAAGTGAAGCATCAATTTAAATAAATATGGACGTGATATTTATGTATGCATGGAGAAACATTAACATAAAAACAAAAACCAGTATTTACATTGAACAATAATTACAAAGAATAAATGACAATTAAAAGTTACAGCAAAGACACATTATATCATATTAACAACTGACAGTAATCAGTTACATATTATTTGTTAAATATAAGTAAACATAAGATTCATAAATACAAAAATGGAGTACCCAATTACGCCATTCATATTTGAAATACAGGAACAATGTCTTAGTTAAAGACCATACATCATTAAACGTAGAAGAACACTCTACATATATATAAACAAAATCTTAAAAACAAGTCGATGGGGAGGAATGACGGTTCAATTGTTCAATGTCTTCCGATTGTTTTTCCAAAGTAAACAACAGAGTGCACATGTGCGCACCAACTTTTGACTTTACTAAAGTAGAATGAGTTACTTCCCTTGCATTGCTCAACTCGATCAACATGTTTACTATTTTTGAAAGAGTTACCTCCCTTGCATAATGCTGTAACTAAACACAGTCTTTATGTAAAGTACATTATTTTATACTACTGATCTCACTAAAACATTTATGGTGTAAACACTCCATAAACTACCTTTAGTGATGCATCAGTTTAAATGATATGGCCGTGCTTTGTCTGTATGCATTGATAAACTTTAACATAAAAACAAAAACCAGTATTGAAATTGAAATTGGCCCTTTATTATAAAGAATAAATGACAATTAAATATTACAGCAAAGACATATTACATCATATTAACAACTGGCAGTATTCAGTTACATAATAGTTGTAAAATATAAATAAAAACGATCCATAAATACAAAGATGGGGCACCTTATTTCGCCACAATATGGAAAATTCATGAACCCTGTCTGGGACGTTTAATAATTTTCCATATCCCCCACCCACGTCTATGAATTTTGGCACACTTGTATCAGTGAATATAGTTTTGCAAAAGTTATGTATTCAAAAACGGTTTCGTGCTTTTTCAAAAGATTGTACATAATTCTGTGTAAAATTATGACTAGATTTTGATGGGTGGTAAATGAGAAAACAAAATACATCAACTATTTCTTAATATTTAGAGCCCATGTACAGTAACATGCACTTAACCAGAAGCAGAAGCCACTTACTTCATGGCGGTTAATCAGTGTAAATTTACATACCATATCAGTAGGAAACATAAGCTAAATACATAGAAATTCATTTGAAATGGAATAGACTAAGTTTACCTCTACATTTAGGGGACCCTAAGAATCAAGTACTAAAATTCAATAACTGAACTAAACCCAATGAAAAAACTAACAACATGAAAATGGTTAGACTAAGCCCCGTGACTATAAAAAAAAAACTCGAAGATATGCCCAGACTCAGACTCAAGAGAATATGCCAGGTGCTTACGACGCAAAAATCAGAGTCTATAAAAACTTCCTGAGCACATACTCGGCTTAGTATTACGCTCATGTGTAAATTCAAGCTGAACATATTCTGGACCATATCTTTTTTCGACACAACAGTAACAATTTAGTTGAGCATGGAATTGAGTTTGAGTATGAATTCGTGCTTACTCAAGCTTGAGTTTTTTTATAGTCACGGGGCCTGGGACACAGAATGGAAATGGTTAGACCTATGACACAACATGAAAATAGTAAGACCTGGGACACAACATTAAAAAACAATACTAAAAAGCTATCAACTAACCTAACCACACACAATTAAAAACAAACCCTAATCCTGGGATACAGAACAAAGGTCAAAATCACCTTAAAAAGAATAACAACTATAAAATCAAACATGAAAATAACAAAACCCGCGATAACAGAACTTTTGGAAGGAAATAACAACATAAGATTCCCGGGAATAACTAGAAAAATGACATCATTTTCGTCCCTCCCGCACAGTTGAGCATGCGCAATAGTATTCAGGGAAATACCAATTGTGGATGTTTTTGCAGTAAACAACAGAAAAAGAGTGCAATTTCAGTTTAAAAAACGCAACTAAAATGGATATTATGTTGGAATTAGAAAGATAATTTGCTTTAAAAACGATCCAAAACACGCAATGGGTAATATATATTATTACAAACAATATTTATGGAGTGGGTTCGCTAACAATTACTAACGCCAAACATCATAATGCATAGAAAGCCATTAGTTTGATTTCCCGCTTCTGTCGCTGCTTCTCGGCCTTATTCTATTGTTTGATTTTTCTGCTTTGGTCTTTTGTCACGATTTTGGTGAAATAGTCTGGAAGTGACGTTAAGCCCTAATTAAACAAACAAACAAGCATAGAAACTTTTTGATCAGTTATATAAACACGTGCGTTGTGTACGGCCAGTGTGAGGTAAAGCATGCAAATCAGTTTTCAGATATGTCGTGCTTAAGTCCTCACCTACGTCGGTTTATGGGAAAGTTTTGGTCCCGTTTAATGTTAAATCCAATATAGATTTTCCTGATGGTAAATGTTGCAGACTTATGTAAAATGTATTCAATTTGTTTTACAGGTTACCTTAAAGACGCAACAGGTTCTTACCATGCCACGTTCCATTATACCGGATGTTGTTCATTCATAGCACTCGTTTTACTCTTAATATTTGAATATTTTAATACACACGACCCATAGCTTGAAAATATAAAATGTTTTTAAAAAAAACTTGAAAAGAAACTTTCACTATATATTTTTTTGCATCAAGCAGATTACGTTTTGAAATGTTAAAGTTATGCAAACAGGACAACAAATGCTTTGCTAATGGAATGTACACACTGTTTACTATTTTGTTCTCAAAGACTTAACCGTGTTCAAAATTACATTGTTTGCTATTTTACAAACCATTTCATATTTTTCATATCTGTTTTTTCTTAGAATTATTTCAAATTGGTTTTATATCATAATTTTAATTAAACGAATTGTAAAATCGGAAAACATACTTTAATATTTCACATACGGACATTCGTATGAATATTATCTCAGTATCTGAGCAGTACATAATTATGAATAATATTTATATTTCATGCACGAATCA
This sequence comes from Pododesmus macrochisma, assembly GCA_032359645.1. Classification (NCBI taxonomy): domain Eukaryota; kingdom Metazoa; phylum Mollusca; class Bivalvia; order Pectinida; family Anomiidae; genus Pododesmus; species Pododesmus macrochisma. The sequence goes on from JAUMGZ010217219.1 coordinate 20,763, forward strand.
AAATATGCATTCATGTAAACTCAATTACACTTGTAAAAAGATTAAAAAATATAGGATCATCAAAACAAAGGCTATTGACTAACAAACAATAGTCCCATCCAAATATTATCACGCGAATGAATTTGCAAACAGAAACGTTCAATTAAGAATACGCCAAACCAATCAAATGATAACATTTTATAAAGAGACATATTGATACAGTCAAACGTTTATAGAAAAGTTTATACAAGTGACACGACAAAACATTGAAAAAAGAATGACAATAATAATTATAATATATTTTTAGGCATCTCATTCAATCAAGATATATTATTGATATGATGTGATACAATGTGTTAAAAAGTAGTCTGCAAATTCTACTAAATTCTTATTCTTTTGTATTACCAATTCAATAAAGAAACAAAACTCTTATAATTTAAAACTGCATTATAAGTGTAATATGTATTATTACAATGTATACGGCTTTTAGGTCATTTTTTGTTAAATATAAAAAGGACTTACACAGACAATTACCTTAAATATACGGTTTCCATAAAAATCATATGCCCATCACGTTCACGGAATAAAAACACTTTCAAAAGTGAGGAGGCACAATTCCTCTTTTGTCACTTAATAAGTGATCGTTTCTAATGGTGACACATGTTTCTATTTTTTATGGAAAAAGTTGCCATAACCGAAATGACAAAGAAAAATCACGGTGGGTGACGCACGAGTAGCAGGAAACGCTTACTCAACCGCAAACACCTGGTTTCGCTTCAAGTTTTAGAATAGAAGTTTGTGATGTTTCCGTTTTCAGTTAATAATTGTATTTTTGTTCTTTTTCTGTATGCGTCTCACGTTTTTCTTTTCTTTTTTTCTTTTTTTTATTGTTCCAAGACATATAATTTTGGAGTTTCCGGATAGAAAGCCGGGCTTTACACCCTTACAAAAATCAGATAAAATTTGAAATAAATATTCTCTTTTCTTTGATTTTCCCTATATCCATAGGCTTACGGTTTTGTGAATATAGCCTTATTTGTTCGTATTTACTACTATTATTGTCTGAGAAGAGACGTTACAGTTCAGCAGTGATAAACTAATTTCCAGAAAATGACGAGTAGTACATGACGCACTTAATTACTGTTTCGTTATAAGTGAAACTCGTTATGTCGACCCCGAATGTTAAGGGCATGTTGATCATGCTTTGATAAATTAAACTTCTATTTCGAGCATCAGAAAAATCTAACAGTAGACGTAT
>JAUMGZ010217220.1:0-11661 GCA_032359645.1 Pododesmus macrochisma
AACATTTACGGAAGTTATCGTGTTCACAAGGAAAAGTTTACGCACGACGGACGACGACGGACAAAAGGCTATGGCAAAAGGTCACCATGAACATAGTTCAGGTGACCTAAAAATTGCTGTAGAAACATTTATACCCAAAATGAACAAATTCCCCATTATAAAACGGTAAATCATACTGTAATTTGATGACATGGTCCATGGACCAGTTTATACATAATGACTAAGTCAAAGGGTGCAGGTCTTGTACGCGATCAACTGAGATTGCCTGGAGATACAAGGGCATGAGAAATGTCTGGGTATATCACTGGCAGCTCACAACAAAGTTATTACCTACATTTTACTGATAAGGCTCTGAGGGACAATATGTATATCAACGATCTTTGTGAAATTTAATTATTTCTTTCTACGCATATTGTTTACTGAACAAACACGAACCTCTCTTTACACTTCATAACAGGTTCAAATTTAGGCAACACCCAAAAATAGAAGTTATGGAAAAGGAACGTTCTCTGTGAATACTGAATTACTCACGTTTTAAAGATAGCTTATCATAACAGCAGGTATATATAACGGTAATGTGTCCTAATATGTAGATAATCTACATACATATATAGATGGTCAATTTCTTCTTGATTTTCTTAATTGATAGATAGTAAGGGAAAAGTTCAAAAACTCTATAACTATTTAGTCCCAATTTCTTAGCTCTAAATTTAGCATAAACATGCTCCAATGTTTTACCGCCCTTTTGTGGTTTTGGTTGAATTTCCAAACAATTAATGACTCATAAAGCTCTAATCAGAACATATCTATAATGAAGAATTCTTTACAAATTAGCTGACTTCATTTAAAACCAAGGACTAGTTGAGATAATATGTGAGTTTATATCAATAATGGAGGGTCAAGGTACCAGATATATCATAAATCCCTATTGTAATACACATAACCGTTACATGAATCCATTTGTTACGTTTTGTTTGAGATTTCAACATATTTATTCTCATCTAGAACAAAATGATTAGGTAACTACACATGTACACATAAAGTGTACTAATTTTCAAACCTACTGAATATATATATATAATGCCTAGAAATTATGGGTGTTTTAAGCGAGAAAGATTCTTAATACCTAACCTACATTGTAGGTACATGAATATTATTTATTCTTATAGATATATAGTTTTGGAAATAAGTAGATTAGACAAATGGACCCCAAAATGTTATAATAAAGTTTCAAAGGTTATTTAAAAAAAAAAAAAAAAAAAAACTATAACAGTATTACATATCAAATCTTCATACACGCACAACATAACTAGGTGGTATTTCAATGAGTAAATCCTACTAATGGGCAAGTATAGATATAATCAATCCAAAAAAAACCACAGCTAAATCAGGTAACAAGCTGTACACATGTATAGGTGGGTACAGCTCAATCACCACCTTGGTATGTATAAATCAGCTGATCAATGTTGTGAAATTCTTTAAGTTACAGGTAAATACAGCTTATAACACCTGTAACCGGACCAAAATTACAGGTGATTTTATCTACCTGGTAATCTATAGAGATCCAGTTAGGACAAAAGTAAACAAGAATAGCCCTGGACTGACCAATTTTAAGTGTTGACCAAAGCCACTTCAAAGTGGACGAAATGTCTGACCCTGCAGCTATATCTAGATAACAAGAGGAATTGTTTGTGGTGTTGTTTCTTTGTGTTCTGGGTCGTCCTGCTGTCTGTCTGAGACAGGTGCTAAAACACACTCCATCACACTGAGCAAAAAAAACAAGCTCCATCAAGTTATACATGTAGAAAAAAACTAAAAAACAACAATTCTAGTCAGCGATATGCGATAGTGTAAAGTTTGTTGACATTGACCCAACACATGGTATACCTACAAGAAAGTTGACAATTCATACTTAACCAAAAATTATAGTTGTACCTGAGAATTTTTGGGTTATTAAGATCAAAGAAAGAAGCCATATTTATGACAAACAAATATGGCTATAAAGAAACAATATGACAGTAGAATAAAAGACAATGCCCTTAACAACAGTATAATCCCATGAGTTCAGAACGAAGACCGTCTTTATACACTGTACACAGAAGTGAACATATTAGCCATCTGACCTGACATTAAAAAGCTTTTTATCTTAAAAACTAGAGGTTGGTTATCTCTGAAACTGAATTATAAGTCAACATATCATCAGTAATAGAATAAAAAGAACATGACAACGCATGTCAACAAATACATATATGGAATTGTCTCCATCCCGGACCTCTACAAATCAATACTTCCAACACACACTAGCATCAGTGACTGGTACTTCAAATGGTTCTTATGCTATCACATGACAAAAATAAAACACTCAGAAAAACACTTTGTAACGACTTGTACAAACAAAGCTGGTATGATATCGCATATTCTTACCTTACAAAGTTGTTTAATTCCCCACTAACAAATGTTGCTTCTCCGTTGGTTGTAGAATATTTGCGGATTTGTTGGGGCACCCCTCGTATCGTGGCTCCATACACTTGTTCTAGTCTTGCCAAGTCTGGAGCACTGCTGTATATAGAACGAGTCTTAAAGCTTGGTTGCATGGGTGGGGGTGGAGGAGCCTGGGAGGGGGCCGGGGAGGATGTGTGCTGATAAACAGAACCACGGTCCTCAAAGTCTATTGGTACAGCCGACAACGATAACTGTGCACGATGCTGTGGATGAGGATGCTGTGGACGAGGATGCTGTGCTTGAGGTTGCTGTGGATGAGCTTGAGTTACTGGTCTAGAATACACAGACTCAATAGGCTTGTTAATATAACCCCAATTCCTGGGTAAAGTTTTTGTTTTGGCTTTCTTTAAAGCTTTCTGAATTTTCTTTTCCTCTTTTAACCTGCGTCTCTCTTCCTTCTCCTTCCTTTTCTTTTCTTCTTTTTCCATTCTCTTCATCTCCTTAAAATACCGTTTCTCATCCTTCGACATTGGACCATCCAGTAAAGTTGGCATACTTGAAGAGAGCACTTTAGATTTCAGAAGTGGCCTATTGGCCATCATTGGCTGCCCATTAACAGGCACCCTTCCATACTCACTGGGGGTATTATTGCCCCTCATGATGAAGTCACCCGAGGTACTAGTACGAGTGGGTTTATACACGGCCAGACCTCCCCCTCCCCGGGGAACCGATCCATTAGTATAGGCCATGGTAGGCCTGGAGTTCCTTTCCACCTGGTAAGTTGTCTGTTGCTGTGTGTTGAGTGACTGAGCTATCTGACTACCTGTTCCCCTAGGTAGGGTGAGATAGTGTGGATGTATAGCGGTACTGTAACGTTGTCCTGAGGCAGAAATCATGTTGAAATCGTCCACGCTGTCGGTATGTGATTTATCAGGTAAGTTTGACTCTGCTAAAGAATTATTTAGTTCCCAGTTGTTTAACACATCAGTGATGTCACTGGAGTCAATTGAATCGTTGTCATACTGGCCTAGTACCACCACGGCTGGGTCAGCACTGCTGTCTGTGTTGTCATATGGAGAGCCGTCACTGTAAATGTCACCATTATTATTAACACTGTTAAATAAACTTGTATAGTAATCCTTCACAACTTTACCTATACGTCTGTCTACAGGAGATGACCTCTGCCTACCTAGGTCAGGAGGAGTGGAAGAAGAACGTTTTCTGTATCTGGGTGTGTAGGACGAGTCAGATTGAAATGAACTAATACTACCATTTGGAAGAGTTCCTGTACTACTACCTGTGGATGACACACTACCCCGACGTTGTATGCATTGTTGACTACCAGGATTGCCATCTATTATTACACTCCGTTCCACATGGTTGGCTGTATATGTAGTCGATACCCCTATTTGCTGTGTGTATTGTGTTTGTGTTGAAGCTAATGGCACTGCTTTAACTGGCACAAGTTTTTTCGGGGCATGGTTGTCACTAGCTTCCCCTGATTTCACCTTTAGTCCCCTCGGCAGGGCGATGAATTTACTCAGAGGAAAGGCAGAAGCGGGTAGTTTTTTACCTTTTTCTTTCTTTCCTTTCAAATGCGTGTCCACTGCCTGTGCTTGTAAATCCTTTTGAGTCATTGTATAAGACACTTGTGTTTTTTCTACTAATAGGTTACATATCTCCACTATAATCCTGTCACAAATCCCTGGACATGGAATGACCACTTCAGCTGTAAACAATGGCACCGACCACACTAAACTGTTCACTGATACTATTGAGGATTAATTTAAATGGGTCTATTTCACCATAAGGGCCAGTTTATGACCACTAATTGTCACACATGTCCCAGCGAGTATATACACACAAAGGCTAATTATATAGTCCAGGTAGGTCACAGGTAAAAAATTGATCAACTGTTAGGCTAATTATATACAGTATCGATTTCACTGTTAACTTGTCTACACAGATTTAAATATTTGAAATTTGACTTTTATTAATTATGGCCCAATATTCTTCTAACGTTAATTTGTGAATATACTACTTCCGTTTCAACAAATTTATCTTGATCATGACGTAATGGGTAATTCAATTTGAAATTGTGCAATAAATCAATTAAACTTACGCAATAAATCAATAAATTTAAATGTTTGTGTATATAGTGTCCAGCTGAATTAATCCTGAATCACCGATAGATTAGTCACAACATGTGTTGTTATCATGGGCGTAGTAAACACACACCACCCTTGTAGACAATCGCCATAGGTAAACGACAACACCCGTCCTCAGAATCATTGAGCAATTGTCATTAGATCATCAAAAAAAACATCACGATTATCATGTTTAAATGTTCACAGGATAGAATTTACTTAGCTATTATACCACTGTCCGTCCAGGTGGAAAACAGAAATATTCTGCTGCCCTCGTCACGACGTCACCAAGATCAATACCTGAGTTCTAATCTCTCATCACTTTGGTTCGCTGTATTCAAGATTCAGCAATCAATAAATTAACAGTCGTCCATACAAACTCCTCCTGTGAGGAGACTGTGAACACTTAACAGCTGCACACCTGTCAGGTAAAACTTCAGGTAACGAGTGTCCACAATAGTACTATCGTAAGATTAGTAGCACTGTCTTGTAGTATTAAAAGACACTGTACGTATAGACAATGATCAGTAAACACAGAGCACCAAAGATCTCCGTCCAAACTTGTTAGTTTAAAACTCGGCAAACAGAGGATAAAATGGCTCGTGTCCAAGACTGAACTTGCAAAGATGTAATTTCATAGCTTTGGTCAATTGAATTTAAATGTCATTTTCACCCTCAGTGAAGTGAGAGCTTGGAATCAATGATCTTTAGTCACGATTTGATGGCTATTCTAAAGACGGCATCTTGACTGCCAACTCCATAAGATGGTTCCTTTCTTTTGAGACTTGACACATAAACTATAGCTCCACATGGAATTGAGTTATCACAAATATTGACAGACTTTCACCCGGCCCAGGCTTTGTTTAAGTCCCTCCTTGTTTTATAGATCGATGAACAAAAATCAATAAATAAATATCTACTGACATTACACAGGTACGATCTGCTTTGATCAGTTCAGATCGACGGCCAGGGTGAAAATGGGAATGGCAGTATCAATAGCACATTGATGTGTCCTAGTATATTCAATACACAATTGACACTCTCTTCCAAGTCAACCAGCATTCACTTTAATTTCATACTTATAAATCTAATATTCATGAGTTCTCCTTACAGCCTTTAAAATGTAAGTAAGTCAAATGAATGGGTTATATCCACCCTGATCCAATTAAGATTTTATACCTGCAGTGATCGACCAAGATTTACATAGCTCAACCACAAAGAAAATGTAATTAGCACATTCCATTCGTAATGGTAAATCAAAGAAAAGGCACTAGGGTAAATCCTCGTATAAATATTAGCTAGAAATGTCCACAATGGTAAGATATCCTTGTATTTACCCATTTATCCTGAATGTAAATATAGCAATGGCCTGAAAACCATTTAGTACCTTCAATAAATATGTCATAAATATACAAAAGGCTTAATTGTGCTCGCATAACTTATAAATGGAATTTATAAACAAAGAAGTACTGTTTAGGTAGAGGTGAACGCCTGGACAATTCATATATTAAAAGTGTCCATGAAATATTAAATTCAGGATAATTTTCAAGTAACGAATTTTATGATTGATACCTTAGTTAATTCTGAATTGCTCAAACTTGTCATGGCACATGTTATAAACTAGCAAAGTATCTAGAAATGACAACATTTTCTAGGATATTCATTTTAGTGCCATCTGAATTTAAAAACAAACATTTAATGCATTTAAAACGTCCAATAAATCTTCTGACTTTAAAATTCTGAGATTCCTTAAAGACAACATTATAGAGCCAAGAATGACCCAACAGAAAGCTAATTAATAAGTTTAACAGTCAGTTGTGACTCCAGTACAGACAATGCAATTACAGGTAGGCACCAGGTAGTAATTAGTTTAGTCTACTGCTGACAGGTGGCATGGGACCATTAAGATAACAGGTAAATGATGTAAATACTACTTACATGTCACAACAACAACTGTGGGTCCACCTGCTGAATTTGTATTGTTACTTTATATCAATATGTGAATTCATTGTGTACCTGCGATTTACAGTCTTTTACAGATTTAAAGTTTTCTGATTTTTTCAGTGTTTGAACACTAAAGATAGCAAAAATACATGTAGTTGGTCAGATGTTGATACAACAGAATTTTTTATGCACATGCATGCATTGTAATGGTACAATTGTAACTATATATGGATTAACTATATAATTTTGTAAAAAGCAGATTTTGTAACGGGGAAAAAAGATGAAAAAGCTTGTCTTAAAACAATAAATATATTTATAAATATACTTCTAGACCCATCATAGTTTAATAATGATTAGTTGGTAACAATACCTTTTTGGAGGTAACTGTTTTAAGAGATGCTCAACCGCCCTCTCCCCCCTCCCCCAACGAAAAAATTATAACTTCGGTACACAAGATTAACAGTACTGTAAAATAAGGTAGGATCCATTGAAATCTACAATGATTATTGTGCATGGTTATACCAGTACATAGAGAGTGAAACACACAGTAAATCTTGTAAAACTTCATAAAACTTCTCAAATGGAGGAGGTGCACATCTGCATTACTATGTAATTACTGGGTACACAATCTTAAAATTGGTATGCTTAAGTATATGTAAAAGGTGTAAAATTGAAAAAGTTCAACACATGGTAAGTCCTAACAAAATTCAATAGATTTCTCTAAAATAGGTGGAGCATATGTTATGAACGTTTGTGCCTGATCCCATTTTTTTCCTTCAAAACAGAAGTAAAACAAAAACTCTCCTATCTAAATGCTTTAAATTGTTCAGCTATTTTTTTTTTTAAAAATACATATGCACAAAAGGCGACCACAAAAGCTTGACTAAAAGGTGTTGTCACTGATAAATCAGCGATGATAAATAAGTAACACTCCTTTTGTTAAACAAGAACTTATACTTATAAAACATTAAATACACACAGGAAAACTACACACAAAATCCATTTGACAGATGACTTTATAGAAACCTCTACCCCCTAGACGGTGTCTCACATAAACAGCTTTCTTTACAGATATTCAAGTGTATAAAATACACTTCTAAACAGCTAAGGAACAGAGAAAAAACGTCTCTTTATAAATGACGAATGTATTTCATGAATGTGATCACCAACAAAACTAAATATGTTTTATGCAAACAAGTGAATGTTTGGAAGCCTACCAACAATATATGTATCAATATGTTTCTAACTTTTGTATATTGACGTGACAGGTGAATTCGTAGTGAAAATGTTTACATAATTGTTAAAACAACATATTTTATTTGATATGTGAACATGACAAATACTTTCTTCACTGCTACGAAAATTTTAGTTTGAAGTTTTATTTTGATTTGATTTAGAAAACACTAATGACTACATTGTACTGGTTGTCAAGTTTAAAATGGTATTCAATTTTTGCATACCTAGGTACAAAGATTGTTATACACTGTACTCATTAAAGTCATATGTAATTACAACAACAACCCTAGAAAATGTGATTCTATCAATAGTTTTATTATAGTCTTCAACTACCTAAACATCATACCACAGAGAAACATTCTACCGAGGCGGTACGTTGCTCAAAGGTAGAGCATTTGCTTCATGATCAGGTAGATGGAAGTTCGAATCCCAGCTGCATCAAACCTAAGATGTTAAAATTAGGTAATCTGAATCAGAGTTCTCCCTACTAAGCGCTCAACATTTCTAGGTAGGAGAAGAACTGGTTAGCTTGGTGTCAGTATAATGTGACTGAGCAAAGTATCATTTTAATGTGTCTGTGGCGTGATATTTTAGTGATGCAGCACTATAAATTCACTAACAGCGTGTATTAAGTCACTAAGTCACAAGAAGAAACTGTCTCAATATGACCTAGACATGAGTTGAAGGGATGTTAAACCCCAATAAAAACAAGACAAAACAGACAAAAATCCACAATATTGTTCAAATTTCAAATCAGTAAGAAGCTTATAACAAATTTAAGTGATACATTTCAAAATAATTTGTACATCTAAAACAAACATTTAATTCATTTTCTGAATTTTGTTTTAAGGAAAAGTACTTTGAGTTAACTTTTTGTTGTTGCGAAAATAAAATTTTTGTCAATTAATAAACTTAATTTTATGACCATTAGCTATACCTGGTATGTCAAAGATCTTACAGAAACACATTTACCCTTTAATGATTATTATAAAGAAGGAATATAAGAGTTGTTTCCCCTGCTCTTCAACTTGTGCCATTTCTGGGTAGTTAGTTCTATGAAAAGAACTTACTGATAACCTGTATAAGAAACTTGTTAAGAACATGCTTTTGATAATAAGTTAGTGTGCAGATTTGGAAGTTCTCTTCAGGAAGGGCAAACACATTTTTTATCTATTAAGTCATCTTCAAACATGAAGATATTTAGTAAATTTTCAGACATCTTCATGAAAAACCCATGTCACATCACCCATTAAACAAATAGAAAACAACAGTGTAAATGTCTATCATTTCTTTCAATACATACACTTACAAACAAAATTATCCCTTTTTTAGTGTAACTTTGTACCTGTAGGGCAATATATAGAAGAGTTGTCCCCCTTGCTCTTCAAAACAAAACTACTGCTATAATTACAATTCCATTCCAAATAACCTTTTTTGCATCACTAGAACACAATTAATTGATTGTAAGAGAAAGCTAAGTCAGCAGTTAATTAATTTGCTATAATATCATGCACTGATCAGATTGCAGGTCGAGTGACAGTCACGAAGGCAGATATTGGATTCAAAATCAAACCAGATAGACAATACTAATTATGGACATACTAATTATGGACATACCTATTATGTACAGCTGTTTTATTACACTTTATAAGACATAATAGCAGATTACATAGAACCAGTAAACATTGACTGAGTCACTGTATACAAGGCTTCAATTTGTACAGAAGTATACCAATGTTTACAGTTTGTGCTACTTCACAGTAGCAGCATTCCACAAAATCAAAAAACATACAGCCACACAAGATAACAGACTCAAATCAAATATCCCACAGCCACACACGATATAGACTCCAATTTAAGTAACATACAGCAACACAAGATACAGACTCAAATTTAAATAACATACAGCAACACAAGATACAGACTCAAATCTAAATAACATACAGCCACACAAGATACAGACTCAAATCTAAATATATACAGCCACACAAGATACAGACTCAAAATCAAACATCACACAGCCACACAAGATACAGACTCGAAATCAAACATCACACAGCCCCACAAGATACAGACTCAAATTTAAATAACATACAGCCACACAAGATACAGACTCAAATTTAAATAACATACAGCAACACAAGATACAGACTCAAATCAAACATCACACAGCCACACAAGATACAGACTCAAAATCAAACATCACACAGCCACACAAGATAACAGACTCAAATCAAATATCCCACAGCCACACAAGATACAGACTCAAATCTAAATAACATACAACAACACATGATAACAGACTCAAATCTAATATCCCACAGCCACACAAGATACAGACTCAAATTAAAATATCCCACAGCCACACAAGATAACAGACTCAAATCAAATATCCCACAGCAACACAAGATACAGACTCAAATTTAAATATCCCACAGCCACACAAGATAACAGACTCAAATCAAATATCCCACAGCAACTCAAGATACAGACTCAAATTTAAATAACACACAGCAACACAAGATACAGACTCAAATCAAATATCCCACAGCAACACAAGATACAGACTCAAATTTAAATAACATACAGCAACACAAGATACAGACTCAAAATCAAATCCCACTGCCATACAAGATACAGACTCAAATTTAAATATCCCACAACAATACAAACAGATTCTAAATCAACTATAAGTTCTCTTCCTACTATGGTAAATCAACAAGTGTTCATCAAGCAAGAACACATAAAATTAGTCACTGTTATTGACAATGTTATTGTTATTGCATAAACTTCCTGATTCCAGCTTATAATATATGCATCTTCACAGAGAAATTTGTTATAACAGAAATAATGTCGAAAATGAATTATAAACAGGCAACAGATTGAAGAACCTGTTCAGGACAGACACCAATTCTATATACAATATGTGTGTAGCAGATGTGAATAATCTCAAACACAAACCAGGAAAAAGAACATCATGTCCAGATGTCCAAGGTTCAGTTTATTCAAAGGAAAAGTGGATGATAAAGTACACTTACCTGTAGGGTCTCTGGAGTGCAGCCAGTGTATTCCTGTTCAGATTTATATCCCTGGACGCTCTCATTATATCTCCGAGAGATCCCGCTATAAGTACAGAATACATGGTCATATTTAAGTCTAAATTCACTCTGTGTACTAAAACGATTAAAACTTATACAATATCCATCCCACTAAAATGTCCACTGGTCAAGCTGGACATCTCCAGACACATGATGATCAGAACAGGTAAGAAAAACAAGCTGGACATCTCCAGACATATGATGACCAGAACAGGTAAGAAAAACAAGCTGGACATCTCCAGACATATGATGACCAGGCCAGGTAAGGAAAACAAGTGACAGATCAAACAAACACGTGGACTACATACAATAATATTTACAAAACATGTTTTGACGTTTTTTATTAAGGAAATATTTTTATTTTTGTATGTGATCTGATTTTTTGCCCTGAGGTTGTGGTTGAGTCATGTTTTACAAGGTCTTCAGTGTATATTGACCCACCATGTCACGCCTTAGGGCTCAATCACGGAATAACCGTGTTATAAAACAGCAACTCTTTAAGCATTAGATATATATATATATAACAAAATAATTATGAACATATTCGCTGTTTCCGTCATATTATACTTGTAGCAACTCTTTAAGCAGTGGATAAATATAACCAAATAATTATGAACATATTCGCTGTTTCCGTCATATTATACTTGTAGCAACTCTTTAAAGCTGTAATATTCTCCAAATCGATACATTTCAATTAACCAAATTCAGCTACAAACATCAAGTAAATGCCTAGATTAGAACAGAAATAACAGTTGCATGGAAATAAAATGTGATGTAATCGAGTAAACAATAGA
>JAUMGZ010217231.1:0-11661 GCA_032359645.1 Pododesmus macrochisma
TCGGAAGAGAAATCCTCAAATTGTATTGACAAGCTTAGATCGTTCCAAAACATTTATTTGAAAATTAAAAAACTAAAAACAAATTCTGAGCAATATCGTGGGACTTTAATTTGTTTTATGTTCATATTTGATTCCAGCTCAACGTCAACATGTTTTTTTTTTTTTACGAAAAACCATGACGATAATCAAAAGTCGTAAGTCTATTTGCATAGGCAAAGAAAAAGAAAACATGAAACGCACACAGACAATAGAACAAAACACAATTATTCACTAAAAGGAAACATCGTGAAATTCTATTAAAAACAGACATTATATATTTTGTGGATTTCGTGTTTTGGCAGGTTTTTATTGATTAAATCTCATGCCTTTTAAGTCTTCTATTATTAAATTAATAGACGGATTTATTGACCTTTCAACTTACTTTAACATGTCGGGTAATTCATTATAATCAAAGTTATTTTTAGAGTTTAAATAGAATTTCCAACATGATATATAGAATCTTATGTCGCTGGGTATATAATGCATATACTTAAGTTATATATCGTATGTGAACATCACAGCACTCGTCAATGTATATGACATCGTTTAAATGTTTATCTTTCTACACAAAAATAGCAGAGTGTTTGTTATATACACACAGTTCTAGGAAATGGGTTCACACGATAAGATGTTTATGTGTTGTCACGAGTAGCATGTTCGTGTCTCAGTCGTGAATATGCATTACGTTCTAAAATTTTCAAAAAACTCAAGCATTGGTAGATAGACGGTTACCTGTTTATATCGTTGCTCAGAAGGATTGTGTGGTTGGATAAAAAACAGCTGTGTAGCCAATCTATCCACAATTTTATCTTTACTAAGCATTGATAGAAACATTTCTACTTCTTGTGTCATGCGAAAAGTGGGCAGGTCGAGGCCTCGTTAACCGGTGTAGCATCATCGCCCGGTTATGTGCTTGGTGACCGTTCTCAGTCGGTCCGCATGAATAAGTAGTCTTTAATTATTTTACTGAATTACTTTATGATTTGGTGCTGAATGTTTTGATGCGGCTGAGTTTCGGACCTAAGAAGATACAGTTTCACACTTACCTGTATTCTAAATTGTTGTGTTTGGTGCATATTTTGGCTTTCTTTAATATCGGTCGGTCGGTCGATAATATTTCATTCTATATATATTGTAACGTCACATTTGCTGATTAGAACTGGGTTGTTCGAAACATGTGTCCAGAGGAATATGTTTAAAAATTCCTGTTTTGCCTACGCGCACATTTTAAATTATGTATTATTATTGGGTAAGGTTTTTGTACATTATATAACCATCGTGAAATTTTGTCCCTTTGGCTCTGTAGCCTTGATTTGCTGAAGTATTGTCTATTCAAAATTAATTCTTCTCTTGCGTCCATTAGTGATAGCAGCTTCGAGCAAGATATGGGGTTCGGGACGGGTTGTCTCACACAGAATGTTGGCTCCTTCCTCTTATAAATATTATGTTTATCGGAGGCGTGATTCAGATTGCATTTTTGTAGTATAATGTTGTGTTTAGGAAGGGGCTTCACAATTGCTCAACACTTTCTAATCTGTATATTTGTTTGTTTTTCGGGGTTTAGTGTCCCTTTAACTCATGTATAGGTCATATCGAGACGGTGTCTGCTTGTGACAGTACGCACCTATGGCGACTTTATAGTGTTGTCTCACTGAAATATCACGCCGCAGACGCATTGACATGATACTTCACTCGGCCATATTATCCAGTCACCGAGCCAACCAGTATTCCTCCTACCCAGTAATGCTGGGCACGTAGCAGGGAGCGAGACAATTGCCTATTGTTTAAGGTCCTATGTCTTTACCCGACAGGAGTTTGATCCCACGACCGTGAGTTCTAGCACCAGTCTACCAGCACGAAGCGAACGCCTTAACAACTGGGCCACCGCGCTGATCACTTTCTAATCGAATGCCATATCATGCATATTGGTGTCAAATGTACACAGGTTGACAATATTACAGAAAAGTATATTAAATCTATAGACAAAGTAATATATACGTCCATGAGTTCCATCCTTTAGGCGATTAAAAACATGTTTTGCATTTAGCTAATTCAACATAATTATACAATGCTCAGTTTCCTAAAAAAAAAAACATGCGACCAATTGCAAAATAACATTAGCAAAGAAATACCCTTTGGGTTTAGAATTGTTCAAATTATCAATATGATTAGCCACCATTAAAGTCCAAAGTGGCAAATATCATAAAAAGTTTGCAAAAAAATCCAATAAAAACTGTTAGCACCATATGTGAATTTAGCTTCTTGGTCTGCTTGTGTTTTGATAATATGTCTAAGAAATGTAAACTGTCATGATTGTAGAACAGTGTAATATATTCTATGTACGAAGGGGAATAACTCCTTTTAAATAATGGAAAAACAAATAAGGGACTATGGATTGCAGCAAACATCAAAATGTAATATAAACACATACAACATTAGAAAAATATTCACGGTATGCTACCATCACCCAACAACTAAAAATATTAATGTTACGTATGCGTTTAACAGGACAAAGGGATCAGAACCTTCTCACATAAACCGTTGAGGTTGGTGGCTAAAACCTTAAGTGACATTTAGAACGTAAACCTTATATCTGTAAAATAATGATTTAACGAGCCATGCAGTAGCTATCGACTGTCACTGCTTTAAAAACATGGCACATTTTTGACAAAATTGTAAAAGGTAAGAACCAATAGTCTGTGTGAGATACCTCGTCCCGCATTCCATGTCTAGCTTCGAAGCAATCGTCACCGATGAACGCTTCACAGGAAATGAATTTAGAATAGACAAGACCTCGGTAAATTAAAGCTAAAAAACCTAAGGGGTGTTAAAATTCCGATGATATAATTTAACATGTCGTAGACTGGGTGTATATATTCCCAATCATCCTATAATCGTTTGCCATGACTGCTGTTAATTTAATTCTACCCCAAAAAATTTTCTTCGTTTAACGACCGCACTTATATTTGTTTGGTTCGTTAAATCATTATTTTACAGATATTAGGTGTATTTTCTAATTGTCGTTTAGGATGTGTAGCCAAACGGGGTAAGAAACTAGTGTTTGTTAATGAAATGTATGTATTGTGCAAGTGCAAGAATCGGAAGGCATACGATTAATAAGATGGTTTGGGTCCAGTAAAACCGGTTTAAACACACCAATCCACGAAGTCTGGTTCGACGGTTATAAGTCCGTGCCTATGTCTTCCTGAATAAGACTCGTTGTATGTGATTTCGTCCACAAACATGTTATATAATATGTACCTATGTTCGTTTGAATATGGTCAATTGTGCGAGTGTTTTGTTTGACACCTCGAATCCAGTACTTATCACTACAGACCAAGGTGATGTAATTCTGTCGCTCGAAACGTTACACTTATTTTCATATTTCCTTTTTGAATTTAAAAGACAAAGGCTATATTTGACAAAGGCTATACAAGTCCGAGAAAACCAAGGCGATATCCAAAAAGACGTGGGTACCTTCGCTTCGTGCTCGCAGGCTGGTGCAAGAATCCCGGCCGCGTCAAAACCTAACACGTGAAAATTAGACACTGCTAAGCGCGTAGCATTTCTGGTAACGACGCATTTGCTATGATAGTGTGAGTGACCTTCGATTTGGTTTGTTTGTATTAGGGGCCATCCATAATTATAATCCTTTTTCCAAAGTCTGCAAACCGCACGCTAGGGGGAGGGGGTATGTTTTCATTATTTATTTGCACGCTTAAAATTCCGGATATCGCAACATTTCAAAATCTGAAATCTGGCTCCTTTTTATTTTCTATAGTGGTCAAATCTCGTACGCCAGAGTGTTGACGATGACCTTGTTTACATTATTTGAGAAATGGCGCTGTTTGACACCAAAAAAATTGAAACAAATGTTTTTAATACAACAAACCGCGGAATGATAAAGGATGATGTACACTTTTGCAGGGGGGCGGGAGTAGGGGTTGAAATAAGCGTGCTGTTTGCAAACTTTGGAAAAAGGATGATAATTATGGATGGCCCCTTAAGGGCTTATTGTCCGATCAACAGCTAAGGTCATTTACGGACGTGCCAGTTTTACTGGTGGAGGAAACCGGAGTAAACCACCGACCTACGGCAAGTCACTGGCAACCTTCTCATACAGGCACGCCCCGGACGGGAATCGAACTTATGATTACAAGTCGGCGACTTTAACCACTAGGCCACCGCGGCCCTGAGTGACCTTCGAATTGTTGTGTTTAAATACATATGCTGTGTGACATCAGTTGAATTTTCCGCGCAATAATCGTGTACGTGTGTGCAGCAACAAAACGTTCCAATTTTACATATGCATATTCAAAACATATTTTTTTTAAAAATAATTTTTATTTCAGTTTCACATGTTATACATACAGATGCAAAACATAAAACAAAGAATACAAGTACGTAACATTATATAAAGCAAACATTTACAGAACATTAAAACAATCACAATGATAAATTGAAGCTTCTTTTAAAGGTACCATATATGTTATTAAATTTTATTGGACTTGTAAATAAAAAAAGGAAAGGAAATATTGAATATGTTATCATCAAATGTTCTAAACTGTGCTTTTAAAGATACTCGACTCTAAAGACTATATTTTGACGGACTTCTGTCCTACTTACGCTTATTATTTAATTTTTCTACGGGATTTAAGTAACGAGTATTATTTAATTTATCTACGGGATATAAGTAGAGATTATTTGCACTTCAATCGTACGGGGTCAGTTACATGTAGCATACACCTGGGATGTATCATTATTTTGTGTATATGCAAGTGTCAACGTGACCGCGTGTAGCATATCATTATGTTTACAATTGTTTATGTAGAGTTAAGTAAACCTTGCCAGGTTTGAGCACTTGCCACAACATATTCTGTACAAAAGTAAATGCTAAACATTCTACAGTCACTTCTTCGCTTTCCTAAGAAATTGTAAGATGTACCTACTACTTTGATTTCCAATGTAATTGAAAGATGTACTGGCTTCTTTGATTTCCAAAGTAATTGAAAGATGTACTGACTTCTTTGATTTCCAAAGTAATTGAAAGATGCACTGACTTCTTTGATTTCAAAAGTTATTGAAAGATGCACTGGCTTCTTTGACTTCAAAGGTAATTGTAAGATGTACCGACAACTTTGATTTCCAAAGTAATTGAAAGATGTACTGACTTCTTTGATTTCCAAAGTAATTGAAAGATGTACTGACTTCTTTGACTTCAAAAGTAATTGTTAGATGTACCGACTACTTTGATTTCCAAAGTAATTGAAAGATGCCCTGACTTCTTTGATTTCCAAAGTAATTGAAAGATGCACTGACTTCTTTGACTTCCAAAGTAATTGAAAGATGAACCGACTTCTTTGATTTCCAAAGTAATTGTTAGTCGTGCTGACTTATCAGAGTTCCGAAGTGATTGACATTTTATTTTACAATATTTAAAGTCACCATATATATTTTCGGAGTTCTAAAATATGACGTCTTTATACTTTTTTCTGACACACACACACACACACACACACACACACACACACACACACACTATTGTGGACTATATATGTATATGGATTCCCCGTAAGAACTTAAGTGATAGCATTTCTCGTTTTACACTTGTATCTAAATGCTTTTGTTTTAACGTCACAATACTCGTCTTCCAGTATGTTTTACAATTTATGATGACGTCATATGTTCCACGTGTTATTGTTTTATTGTTGTTTATTTGGGTTTAACGTTCCTTCAACTCATGTCTTGGTTATGTCGAGACGGTGTCTGTTTGTAACTATTGATAAAATTACTGTTTTGACTGCGCGCACATCTAAAGGTTGGATCTGACAACTTTATAGAATTGTTGGAGTTTTTGTCTTTTATAGCTATCGTAATTTTAACAACCCCCGCCCTTCAGGCTTCAGAGCTTTGATTTATAAAGGTCTTGTTCGTTTTAAATTCATTTTCTCTTGAGAGCAATTGATGACCGTTGATTCAAAAGCCTGACCTATATTTCGGGACGAGGGCATGCTGAATACTTAGCAGGAAGCACGAATATTGCACTTTTAAACGTCTCAAGTTTTAACGCGGCCGGGATTCGGACCCCCGCCTATTGGCTCACTAAGCGAATGCTCTACCTCTGAGAACCTGAGCCGTTCATTATCAATTTGAATTTCCGCTGCAGAAGGTTGAATAAACAACTGAAACGTTTAGAAAATATATAAATATATTTCATATTTACTTACTAGACACTAGATAAATAGTCACACACACACACACACACACACACACACACACACAGTGGTAAAAGTCAACTATTTTCAGGAAGAGAAGACACATATTTGATGATCAGTCACAGTGAAGACAAATAGTGTCAAACAGACAAGAAAAAAAGTCACACGTAAAAGACAACGAGCCACATCTCAACGATAATAGTATTATACAGACAAGACAAGCAGCCACATACGGAAAAAATTCGGCAACATTGTATCTTCAGTGATAAAGAAGTTCAGAGAATGTTCTCCGAAGGCATTCCAATACACGTCAAGTACGTTTTCATCATGTTTATTTTTTATAAAACAGTTACATACATATATTTACCTTTGCAGTGCGGTTGGACTACACAACCCTACTTTAGACCAATGGCAGTCACATCAGCTATAAATGCCATTCGTCAGCTAATTATCGTACGAAAACATATTGTGCAAAGGAAGAAATGACAAAATTATCAACTTTTAACATGTATTTTTTCTTACCGTTAAATATTAGAGTTGAAAACAAACGACATTATTAAATAATTACGAAAAATACAAGCTTTTGTTTACATTTTTCCACAGACTATTTGACTAGCACGTGACAGCGTCATTCATCAACTGTTCCAGAAATTGACACCAGTTGGCGACAGTCTCGGCAAATTTGAAAGTAAACTAGGTTTTAATTTTACTGAATTTGAAAATTACTTTTATAACGGTATATATATGCATAACTATTGAACTGCTTAGAAATGACGTGCATAGGGTATATGAATAGCATAACTCTGCCAGACAAACTAATCGTAAAGTCAGTGTGTCTTACATAGCTATGGTATTCATATACCTTATGAACGTCATTTCTAAGAAGTTCTATTTTGTTTTATAAGCGTCACGACATATGATCTGTGAAATGTTTTTCGTAAATGTGTTCTAGATAAGGCAAAAAGTGTGTTTCAACGACTAAAACATTTTTTATTCACTTGTATCAAACAAAAGTCCAGGGTTGTTGCCGATTTGTCTCCAGAACTTGTTGTATTCACTTGCACTACAGACCATGTCGTTATCAGTCACTCCATTTGTCTCTATGTGTACACCCTTCTTTGGATTCTGTTTGTCCGCGGGATCTATTCGGACGGCATTTGATGACGACATTGCTGGATCTTCTGGGAAATAGTTAAAAGGCAAGAGACTGAAGCTGACTTCCTTTCCAGGTGTAGTTGTCAATGGTAAATCTTCTGATTTTGGAATGTGGTGCATTCCTAGAGTAACCCATGCTACAAGGTCCTGTTAAAAAAGAAACAAATCATCGATCACGCATGTTATTGTTGTTGCTATTTTCATTTCTATGCTTTTGATATTAATTACAGGAATGTACCGTATTCGATATAATAAGCGCCCAAAGCGCTTATGAAATTAGAAAAAGTAGAGGACTGCTTTTTAGAACCACATTACAATTTCAAACAGTATGAATAAATGTACTGCAACGTTCTCTGGTAATGGATCTAATAGCTATTATACAGGACCGAAGGAGCTTAAAAAGGATGGGGTGCTTATAGGGACATCGATAGTAACTTTTCACATTGTGGACTTCGAATCCAAAGCCAATGGACCCATTTCATTCGACCTTGATAGCATGCATCCTTTAGGGAAGGAATTCAGATTCGTTTAAACGATGGGGCTTAGTTTTCAGTGGACACCACCTGGGGACAAAATATCAAAAATCTTCTTATGAACTAGAAAGCTGTGTTAATGCTTTGGTATGCAGCAATGTTAGAGCATGGATAACCAAGTTTGTTCAAGGACTGACCCGTGGGTCAAAAGTATTTCAATGCAAAACATTTACCTATAGGCTTATTTCATTCAGTTGGACATTTAGGCCAAATGGGCCTCTTGTTTTCTTTTGATATGTATATAAAAACAACCCTATTCTTTTCTTTTTTTATTTAACCATGTAACATAATGTTATAAAATACAACTCTTCATTGACCAGCGCGGTGGCCCGGTGGTTAAGGCGTTCACTTCGTGCTGGAAGACTGATGCTAGAATCCCAGGTGTGGGTTCGAACCCCGGTCGTGTCAAAACCAAAGACGTTAGAATTTGGCAATCTTCTCGCTCCCTGCTAATCGCCCTGCATTACTGGGTAGGAGGAAGACTGGTTGGCTCGGTGTCAGGATAATGTGACCGAGTGAAATAGCATGTCAATTTGTCTGCGGCGTGATATTTCAGTGAGACGGCGCTTTAAAGTAGACATAAGTTCGCAGTGTCAAAAGCAGACACCGTCTCAATATGACCTTAAATGAGTTAAAGGGACGCCTAACCCTAGTAAACAAACAAACAATTAACTATATATTTTATTGTGAAATTTAAATCAAATTTTAATCACGAGTTCAAGTCCAACTGAACATTGCTAAATTGTTTTTGCCATTTATAGTTTTTGACTCATACACAGTTTTTATTATTTGCCGTTTTATACAAGAGTATACATTGCACGTAAACTGAATACGACACATTGCGAGATACTATGAGCGAGTTTGGCTGATACTCAAGGGTGGAGATTTATGACGTATTTCTATTTATATGCACTAAATCGAGTGTATCATCCGAACGGTTTACTCTCAAGTCGAGTTGAACCAATATGGTTGATGACCAAATGACATAAATGCTCTTTAGTTGTGATATTCGCCGCTATTTTGCCACTCCCGGAACCAAGCATGCGGTTTGGGTTTAACCGAGGTAAATTGATGACGTCACCAGAGTTGCAACTCTCGCTGTTTTGTGCTTATCGGGTTCATAGAGTTAACAACTCCAGAAGCTCTAGAGTCCCAGCCAAACTCGCTCAATGTGTCAGTGATAGAAGTTCAAAATGTATAGCCTCATTCGCATCCTCACATTTCCTGAAAATTGAAGACAAGACCAGCAAAGGCAATCTATATGGATCGATTAAGAAGGATCAAATCTGAGTCGCGGTGACTGACTTCTAAGGAAAACTGGGTAGAAGAGGACTGATAGGTCGGTGTCAGGATAATGTGACAGAGTGAAGCTTAATGTATATGTGTCTGCGGCGTGATATTTCAATGCGACAGCACTATAAAAGTCGCCATAAGTGCGCACTGTCACAAGCAGACACGCTCTCGGTGTGACCTATACATGCGCTAAAGGGACGCTAAACCCCAATAAACAAACAAACATTCAATTTTCAGAAAGCTCAGCAAGAAAGGTCATCAGTATCGACAGTTATAACTTCCAACTATAAGTTACTCTTTTCATCCTAAACAAAACACAACACAAGTACTACAATGTATTTGTACGTCTTTATTTTCTATCATCAGTTGAACAGATATAACAACCATCTGAATGTCTTTATTTTTAACCCTAATTGATAAATAAACAACTACCCCCTGTATGTCGTATTTTATATCTTCAATAAAAGAGAAAAAAAAATCTGCTCTTTGAATGCCTTTATTTTCTATCGTCAACAAAATAACAACACAATTTTTGTAAGTCGTTTCTTGTTACTCTCAATGAAACAGAAACAATGTATCTCTCTTTGTCGTTATTGTCAATCATCAATTAAATAGAAAACAACAACAAATTGTATGTTTATATTTTCTATTCTCAATAAAACAGGAACCACTTCCCTCTCTATGACCCGAGTTCTACCTTTAAGTTAGTGTATTAACCGTTGAGTAGCCACTGTAATTTTTTCTTCAACTCTCAACATGTGTGTCAATTAGTTTTTTTGTTTGTTGTATTTTAGGAATACGCGTATATAATTTTGAAGACATTCGATCGCAACATGTTTTTTGTCGAGAGTGGCGCCGCGTGACGTTTTTTCTGTTTACAGGATATGGTGCTTAATGGTTACCATGTGTAAATAACATGGATCGGTGTTATCTCAGAAATGTTATGGTGATACGTTACAAGGCATGAAGTGTGTGAAATCTCAGTGACTATGTTTAAATATCACTGCAAAATGTAAATATATGTATATATAGACGCTCGTTCTAAAATTCTTCAACGACACTTGAAAACGTCGATTTTAAACATTCTTAAACAAATATATATGCCGCACTGAAGCAACTCTCGTGATATAAATAATCTTTTGGGCATTTGTTTTTGTCATAACAACTACCGTTTAACTTGGTAAATATTAAACACATGCCATTGTAATTCTCGTTTCAAAGACTCCCTAGATTGACATGATTATACATGTAGTGTCATTCCAAATGTAAGAATAATAACCCAAATAGGAGGGGTTGAAGAACAATGACTCATATTTGACTTTTTTCCAAAAGAAAACAATTATACCCTACCTACAAACTTCCTAAAAGAATATGGAGATTGGCATGTAAGTCCACCTTCTTTCATGACACTTTTTTAAGACATTAATTGAAGAAAGCAATGCCTTAGTAAGAACATTGGTTGGTCTATCAAAATGTAAGTTTGTTTACGTTGCCAACATCCAACCTCAATCCAACATCTGGCTGCCAAACAATTTTCTCCAAAACATCTATCCATCCTGACT
Source organism: Pododesmus macrochisma (assembly GCA_032359645.1). Classification (NCBI taxonomy): domain Eukaryota; kingdom Metazoa; phylum Mollusca; class Bivalvia; order Pectinida; family Anomiidae; genus Pododesmus; species Pododesmus macrochisma. Next base: position 10,798 of record JAUMGZ010217231.1, read on the forward strand.
TATTTCAAAATTATTATAAATAGACCAAGGCAATCTAAAATACCTCATAGTTTAATTTCAAAATCTCAAGATTTTTTTTAAATGTAATCATGATTGTTTTTCATTCTTCTTCAGCGTTAGTTGGTTACTTTTAGCCACTGTTTTATTCTTCTCATGGTATCTCATGGTACTTTCCATATAGAAAGCTCGATAGAGCTTGATTCGATGCCTCGTAGTTTACTTAACTTAATTGGTACTTAACGTCAATCAACGTCACTTCCGGTTGCGCGCCGGCTACATAATGTTTATTTTTTCTTAGCCTGGTCTGCAAGTGTTCCCTTCTTTTCTCTTCCCGTTAGTTCCTTCTTGCAACTTATGCAATCTCAGTGTCAGCAACTGAGATAAAAATTCTATTCTTTGGTTCCGAATGGTATCTGTAAAAAACGTTTAATTTTTGTTATAAGTATGATACACCATACGTGCAGCATGTTGCATAATAACGAACAATAAGTAATCACTCATCTGAATATTTAGTTGTTGCATTTATGATAAATATTAAGATATGATTCCGAATTTTCTTGTAATGTACTACAGCGATTTTATTGTATTTTTTGCAATCAGCTTCATAAATATTATTCAATTTTTCTTTAACAAAATAAATATATGTATAAATATCTACTTACGTCTTTCGTTTTTAGCTGCACAGCTGTACATCCACAATGTATTAAATTCTCCTTCTAACAGAAATACGTGTAGTCAGTGATTAGTGTAGGTGCTTAGTGTGAGACAAAACTGCTGGACTTGACATGTGTTTGTTTGTTTGTTTGTTTGTATTAAGGGCTTATTGTCCGATCAACAGCTAAGGTCATTTACGGACGTGCCAGT
>JAUMGZ010217242.1:0-11661 GCA_032359645.1 Pododesmus macrochisma
TAACATTTTACTCCCATATTTCTATCCTTTGCCGGTTGGCAAAGCAGTAGCACACTTTCTCACGAGAAAAGACTTATGAATTACTTTTGTTTCTCAAGTTTCCAAAAAAGAGTAAACTGGAAGAGTATTACTGCTTTAAACAAACAAATAATTACCTATACACAAACAGTGCTCTGAACCCCAAGTTCTTCTGATCAAAAGTGCAAACCACACTGGCCTAATCACGTGAAATTACCTTAAGTAAGCATACAACAAGTATTAGCTTCCCAAAAAGCTATGTGCGGCTACGCAACAGCTTACTCATAGATCAGAAAGAAAAGAAATAGTCTGCAATATTATGATTGTACAGCAGAGCTACAATTGTTCTTTGGAATACTCTCAATCATGCGATTTGTTCTTTACAATGCTAAATATGCAAATTGTAGTGGGGCATTTAATTTAAAAAACTAATATTTTCTTTCTGCTGAATTCTTGTTACTGATTATTTTCTTGTCACGGGAACATTGATTACAATGTTAAAAAAGGTAATTTTTAATTTTAAAAAAATTATGACAAATTTCCTTTTTGTCAAGTTTGTATGTAGTTCTTTGGTCAATTAAAGCAATAACAATTATCACTTATGCACCTTTTGTATTGTTTATGTTGTTTCATAGTCCAAAGTAGGATACCTTTTAATGCTTCTGCATGAAAATCTATCAATCTTGAATTGAAAAAAAATCTAATTGATAAAGATTTGCCATATTTTTTTTATAATATAAGTTATTCTAACGTGTAATAAATTACTGAGTATTCAGTCCTAGTTGCTTTCAAAAACTCGTCCTTCTTGACACCATGTAATTTAATTTTCCAGTCGTTGTTATTATTGATGTAAAAATATTGTCTCAATAGTGATTAAAGTGCGTATGAACAACATTACAAACCATTTACTTTAATTACGTATATGTTCCTGTTAATTCAATATTCCTGTTTATAAAATTAATGAAAAATTGGCTATGCAATTGGGAAGAACCAACTCATCGACAAAACTGCTTTCCAACTTGTTGCAGTGGATTGATGCTTTGCATCATATTTTTCTTGTGGTTAAAATCGCTGTCTGCTAAGAAACTACGTCTTTGTTTTGTAACAGTGAAAGCGCGAGAAGCGCAAATGTACACAGCGGATGAATACGCAAGAGAAAATCCCAGAAGTTACAAATCATGCCACTCATCGCACCTCGGCCGATTCCGTGTATGACATTCCTTGATACGCTTTGAACCATATGTATGACACAACTGGGAATCCGTTTACCATGTCTATTTCGTGAAAGCGGGGGAATTCCTAATCCATTCCGCGGATGAATAAGTCAGAGAAATCCGAGAACTAACAAAATCATGAATAGACAAACGTTCTATATTATTTGTGATTATGCAGATTTTTCTGGTGCTCTCGGAATTATTCTATCTCATTCAGACTTGCAAAAAGTATCCGCGAAGTCAACCAGTCCATTTCCGTACTTTGCTTTGAATATAAGTTGGACTAGTATACGCTTATAAGACACGGGTATACCGCTTGATACAATCGCTGGAGCACCATGATATGCATACAACATGGCGCCTTTTGCTTATGAAAGTAAATGCGACGCCCCTTGAGGCGTAGCAAAAATGCAATCTGAATCATGCCTCCGATAAATATGATATGTATAAGAGGACGGAGCTAAACCTCTGCGTGAATTATCCCGTCCCGAATCCTAGATCTTGCTCGAAGCAGCTGTCATTAATGGACGCAAGAAAATAGTTAATTTTGAATAGACAAGACTTCAGTTAATCAAACTTACAGAGCCAAATATTCAGTGTAAATTGAAATATTTATCAGATCTACTTAACCTGATACACTGAAAAGTCTATGTTTTAACATTAAAAGAACCAGGGTCAAAGGAAACAAAGATTGTTGACAAACAAACTAACAACAGCTTCATAAAACGGCACAGTCAGAGTGAAATAGCAAACTGAGGCGGGTATTTAATAATGACCACAAACCAACTGAATGGGTGAGAGGACCTCGCTCTTGACCCTATGACAAGCTCCAAATCAACCGTCATCAACGGACTCGATACGCAAAATGAATTTAAAATGGACAAAACCTCGATAACATAAACAAAATGTCAAACCTTTTATACAAATAACGCATAGTAGGTTTTTTTTTATCTCTTGTTATAAAGCTGTTACAAATTCACGTAAATCAAAAACAAATTTCTTCGCCACTCCTAAATGCACTAAATCATTCATATTCACGTTAATCAAATACAAATTTCTTCGCCACTCCTAAATGAACTATAAATCATTCATATTCACGTAAATCAAATATAAATCTCTTCGCCACTACTTAATGTACTAAATCCTTCTTCATCCTACCGGTCTTGGTGTTATGTTATGCCATATAAGTGGGAGTGAAGCTGAAATTTAAAATATAAATGTGATGTAACTTATTGTCAATCCAAAAACGTTGTCAATAGAGGATTGCTGTTGACATCCAAGCTTTTTGGGCAGAGTTATACACTTCTCAGACTTCCGTCTGCTTTCAGGAAGTGTATGGCTACCATCATGATACAATGGGGGGATTTGACAAGTCTGTTTCTGATGTAATTATAGACATAATCACTACGTCATAGTTTGCATTTCTCTACGTCATAGTCATTAACTTGGCTTCATATTTGCCTGTATTATAAATGTGTGTGCTTGACTGATATACTTTTCGGCGTTCATATTTCGGCAACCCCTTTATTAATTGCTAGTAAATCAATCAGTCAGCCGTCCGTCTGTCTTTGATTATATAATATGATATAATTTACTATAACATGAAGAATGCGGTCATAGGGTTTGTACTCCTCGTCGCACTGTCTTTATCTCTCTGCTTTCATGATAATGTTGCTACTTCTATTACTATCCTGTTAATGGTTTTTCTCCTTTACTCTTCCGTCATCATTACGATGACACATATTTATGGTGACACATTCTTCTTTTTAAACAGTGGAAAGGGTTGCCATAAACCGGAATGACACGCAAGCATCGATGCGGGTGACACACGTGTAGCAGGAAACGATTAGTTACTAGTTTTTTAATAGAAGTTTGTGATGTTTCTTTTTCAGTTAATAAATGTATATTTGGTTATTTTGTCTGTGTGCGTACAACCTTTTCCTTTTTCTTGCCCATGTCCTTGGACTTCCGGCTTTAGAATATTGTCTTGGTTTTTCGAATCACTACTTTAGGTCACGTATGTTTAATGTTATGTTTAAATCAACGAAAAAGCACAGTTGATTTGTTGATTTTACCCCTGATATGTACCCTTCTTTACATTCTTCTTCTCGTATGTTATAGGTAGTACATGTTACTCGCATTGAATTAGAGATTAATACCCAATTGTCTTGCATTTATACAAAATTACAAACTAAAACATGCCATCAATAAATATAGTATTTATAAGAACCAATATTCTTAAATAATGCCATCAAGCGTTATACTATTCCAGTGTACTTAACATATTCAATTGAGATAATTGAATATTGGTAAAATGTCAAAGTTAATATTTTATATATATTGTGTTAACGTACCCGTACTTGCAGCCGTTGTGAGTTCTGTCAAATTTAAAAGGAAACATTGCATCAATTATCATATACATGTATAAGATATTTGTTGTCATTAAAATACATAACGATAATTAAAGAAGGGCAAACAGTACTTAATTTAATAATGCATATGGATGAATTCCAGGTGAGATTTGTTCGTGTTCAGGGCTTATTGTCCATCAACAGCTAATGTCATTTACGGACATGCCAGATTTACTGGTGGAGGAAACCAGAGTAAGCCACCGACCTTCGGCAAGTCACTGGCAACTTTCTCACACTAGGCCGCCCCAGACGGGAATCGAACCTAGGAGGTGAAAGGCTTTTATGATTACAAGTTGGCGACTTTAACCACTAGGCTACCGCAGCCAGGTGAGATAAGGTCCATACATATTTATGAGTATGCCATTAGTTTAATGAAGTACTAGTATTCTAGTGTCGTCTGTATCTGAAGTGTGATGTAACGATTTGTTACGATATCGCTAGTATGAAAAAAGCGTTCTCATCAAAGTGCTCTGAGTTCGACTAGCACGATAAAGATCTCCATGTTAATTTCGATTAAAGAATAGGCGATAACGAGGTTACATTAGTTCATCTTTCTTTCCGAACTATCGATTTTGCGTTGTTTTCTCGTTTTTATCGCCGCTTCTCTTTCTATCCTATTGGCTTGGCTTCTCTCCAGGTCTTTTATCACCATATCGGTTGAATTCTCTGGAAGTGACGTTTATGAGTGGCCGTTCATGTCATTTGCGAGATAATATACGCGTATATAATGACATGAACGGCCAGTCCTATACCAAACAAACAAATACACACACTCTGATTTCACCCTACAGAAGTGATATTCTCGTTATGGAGATTGTGCAAACGCAAGATTTTGCAAATTGTGTACAAAGAAAATTTAACAAAGAGAAAAATACCTTTACAATATCCACACCACCTCTCACAGTTAGTCTTGGCAAACGTAGTCAAATGGCACACAGACTCAGGGTAAGTAGGACAGTTTGGATCTACGTCATGGCAGTCCAGGTTAGCCACTGGTACACGGAGAATAACAAAGGAAACATGACATGATATTCACGTATTTTTTAATGATTAAGCAATTATTAAGTGATAACTTGATTTTTCAGTAGCAACTTCTTATATAAAATATTATTTTATTAAAACCTCGAGAAAGAATAACTGGTACTTGGTTAGAGTCACGAAAAAAACATATTCCAATTTGATATTCATTGGCGATTTATTTTGTCATCAGTCCCTCTGATTCAGATATCACCCTTCCTCAATTTAGTTATTGCAGATGTACATACCTACTGTTAGAGAGGGAGAAGTCGTTATCAGTTCTAAAAACAAAACAAAAATATCTATTTTATGTTAAGGTAACTGAGTTTTATAATAAAGTTATTAACATGGGTCATTCTTGTGGGTGACACATACGTCTCTCTCAACCAGACGCTTCATCTCGGGATCCAACTCCAATAGCCGTTATCGGAACCGGCGATAACGTTAAAGCGTCTGGCTGAGAGAGATTAGGGGCACATGTGGTTATTTGTTCTGCTCTTCATTGATAAGCAGTTAGCGGTTTGACTATTGCAGTAGACCTTGACTTTTTTGACAGATCTCGCTTCCACAGGTGACCCCGTTTCTCTTTTCTTAATTTACCTCATGAAACATCTGTCCATGGTGTCCTTGCTATTATATATATAATTACTTTGAATCTATTTTTCAAACACTTTTAAAGATAACTTTTGAGACGCCATGTTTTTGTAGGGCTTAACTTGGAATTTTACTCCTACAAATTTATATGTTTGATTGCTGTACTGTTTTGAAATTCAATAAGGTTTTTAATTAAACCTTTTCTAAATATAGTTAACAAAAAAGGTCATCAGAACAATCGACATTAAAACGATAGACACATGAGAAAGTCTCGATATGACCCAGACATAGACATTGTTAAAGGGACGTTAAACCCCCCCAAAAACAAAAAAACATTTCTACATCGATTATTTCCTGAAAATTGTAAAAGCTCTTGGTCATTTCATCCTCGCGTTATCAAACAATAGTTTCATTTATATACCTGTACAGAATCCACACCATTTTTCACAGTGGTTCTTAGCAATTGCGGTCAGTGGACAAATCTTTGATTTCGGATACGTTGGACAATTTTCATCAACATCGTGACATCCAACTTTGGCAACTGAAGAATCTGCAAGAAAGATGTTAGTTATAAAGCGTGTGCCTATATGACAAAGTCCCTTTTAAGGGTAATTTTGTTTGGATCATTTTAAAGTTGAGGTTTTATTATTAAATATTAATGTTAGTCCTTGATTTTGCGGAAAATGTTTAAATAAAATTCCATTGGTTTACTGGTTAAAGACAGTATGCTACTACGCTCTATTACGATTGTTTTTGCTAGTTTTTATTTATTTTTATGGGGGGGGGGGGGGGGGGTAGGGGGGTCTCCTTTCATTTTTCCATAGAAGTTGGCAATGTTTGCTTTATAGCCAGCACGTAAACTTTAGACTTACTGACCTTGATCGAATATTGAAAAATATGAAACAAGTTAAGCTGATGTTTACAAGTTAAAGTTGGTGTTTACAAGTTAAAGCTGATGATTACAAGTTAAAGCTGATGTTTACAAGTTAAAGCTGATGTTTCAAGTTAAATATAGTAATAAATATAACATGAAATCGTGAATGTAAATACAATTACACTTGTTGGTAACCTCGGGGTTTACTGATAACAAGTACACTTGTTCGCGAGCCAAACGTAATTATGGTAACCACGTAAGCTGCAGGAAAAAATCATGAACCAAAGACCTCGTGTAACTTGATTCTTCCGCGTCAGAACACCCGTAAATTGAATTAAAATAGGACGTTTGAGCGTCTCAATGAACTGGAGAGATATGCTGGCGGGAACTTATGTTTCTGGTAGGGTCACCCGAGTCAGAAAGGTTGAAAGGTAGAGGCTAGACAAAGATCTGCACGTCCTTCGGAGAGGACGCTAAGCTGGCGGTCCCGTGTATAGGGATTTTTAACCCCCTGGCAAGATAAAGATCCCCATGTAAATTTCGATAAGAGTAGGCGGTAACGCCGTTGCATGGGCTCATTCTTCTTTCTGAACTATCTCTATTACTTTCATTTCCCGTTCCTGTCCTAATTTTGGTCTTTTGTCGCAATATCGGTGAAATATTCTGGACGTGACGTTAAACCCTAATTTAACAAACAAATCATTTCCCGTTCCTGTTGCCGCTTCTCTTCCTGTCCTATCTTTTGGTTTTTCTCCTTTGGTCTTTTGTCACTATATCGATGAAATATTCTGGACGTGACGTTTAACCCTAATATAATAATAATAATAATAATAATAATAGCGGTGAAATATTCCGGACGTGACGCTAAACCCTTATATAATAGTAATAATAATGAACTAAAATAGCATTCGCATAACGCTCTGCTCAATATATTTAGAATCAATGAAAATTTTTTATTAAAATGTAAATGTTACCTGGTGTCCAACTATCTGAAAAATACACAATGATTGTATATGTATGTATGTATGTAAGACCTTTTGTATTGCATGACTTCAACGGGTTTTTCATCAACAAACAAATAACAATTTCTAGAGCGTCTATCTTTGACGCGCTATGTTTTTATTACATCATCTACAATGGTTTACCAGAGGGGATATTATTATGACGAACTGAGGTCTTATCGATAATATGACAAAAACGCCACTACAGGTGAAGGGCAATACATGTGTAGTAGGAAAATGCTCACTCAGTACGGACACCTGGCCCCATGACTATAAACAAAACTCAAAGTTATGCTCAGAATTAGACTCAAACTCAAGAGAATATAAGAAGTGATGACGATGCAAAAAAACACAGTCTATGGAACTTTCTGAGTATGACTCTCATGTGTAAATTAAAGCTGAACACATGCTCGACCATATCTTTTTTCGACACAACAGTAACAATTTAGTTGAGCATGTAATTTAGTTTGAACAAGAAATCATGCTCACTCAAGATTGAGTTTGTTTTATAGTCATGGGGCCTGGTTGTGCGTTAATAGCTGTCAGTATAAGACTCATATGCTGTTGGTTGTTTCTGTTTATTCCTAAGTTTGCTTTGGTTTGCCAGGGTCCATGACATGAATAACTCTTTGTTTCTATAAATTAACCACTTTAGCTTGCTTACTTTCAAATTACCGGGGGACTCATGTTTAACCCCGCCAACATTACATAAAATGGCTGGCGACTGTTTTCCTTGTCATCCTTGAATGATGTGACCTGCTACAGGTGGTTCAACGACTTGACACTTCAACAGGGCATTACCACAATATAATGCTTGAATTTGAAGTTTAAAAAGCATCATCCAGAAATAGGTAAAGAGCCGTAAACACAAGTCAAACCACGTGCATCATGCATTTTAAATGTTAATATTGTGGTTTGATATTGACCGAAGAGTGTTCAATAGGTTGGTGGGGTGAATAAGACTATACCAACCCTGAAACAGGTAGGAATCAACGCCGAATACATAATATAACTGTACACTTAGTCAGGTAACATATTTTAGTGGCATATTCTACACATTGATTTACATTCATAACTACTTAAAATTGACATGTCTATTCTTTGCAATGAACCTTTTATGAATAACTGTTGTTAAAATTGACTTACTTTTCAAAGTTACTCTCTTCGGTCAATATCAAACTTTTTGCATTTAAAAGCATTAGGCCTTCTAGTTTATTAGAAAATTTTCCCCCTTTTGGTTCCCTGAGGACCGAGCCCCTTCATTTGAACAATTTTATGAATCCCCTTCCCCTCGGAATACCAAGTTTGGATGAAATTAGTCAAGTAGTTTTGGACAAGAAGTCCAACGTGCCGAATTTGTATGGGAAAAGTCTACCTTAGACCAACGATCCAAATTTGCATGTTCTTGATAAATCTTTACATTTAAAATTAATAATTAATTAGTCATTTGACACAGAGAAAACATTCTACAGCAATGTTCCAGGAATATACTATTATGTGTGTATCACATGATTGTATGACGTGATTTATTGAAAAGTCCAATGTGTACTAGCGTTTCATAACGGCGACAGATTTTTTGTTACATATTAATATTCACAGTTGAAGTTAGCTCTATTTCTGTTGGTTTATCAAACTAACAGTTAGGAACATAGTTATCACGTGCGTATCACACGGTAGCAGATTGACACGATTGGCGAGAAATTGTGTATTTCCTACACGGCACACATGTGTACTTGCGTTGCATAACAGGTGCAGATGTTCAAGATATATTTAGTTCATGGCTGTACATGGATCTATTTTCGTGAATTTAATAAAATAACAGTATGGAATAAAAGTATTACGAATAGCTACAGGTTCATTTTGTTGTGTCAACACATTTGCGTCATGAATCTGTCACGAAGTTAATCTTTATCGCCGGAAATCGCGGTGGCTTAATCCCTATCGCCGGAAAACGCTGTGATGATGGGACATTGAAGGGTGAAATCACCAGACATACTTAACTCAAACCACCCATCACCACTCCCGGCGTGACGGGTGAATTTGTGATTAATCACTGCGACTGTACTGTATAATAGGTCTGAGGTGAGACAGAATTGATAACAGCAAGACTAATGATGCAATGTTACTGGTAAATTATTAGATAATCTACTACACATCTCTCTTTAATGTTGCTCAAAGGGAAAGCTGTCTTTTCAATATATATATCTAAATTTACATTGAGTTATCTCCCATTTGTTCAATCATAATCTTGTCATCAGAAGATATTCACTTTAATCTTTTTACTTTTACAATATGCTTTGGTCTGCGACAAGAATGGTGCTCATATATATGAAATAACTTGATTCTGTATGATTTCCTTACAAAAGACCAAAGCTCTGTAACAAGTTTCGTTCACAGCAGAATACTCCAAAAAGTATAAGAAATCACTCAAGACTGCCAATACATATACAAGATGACACATATTTAGGAAATCTAGGCTTCGCAATGATTTGTAAGGCCATAAAACATTAATAGCTTGATTTTCAGGCCATTCTTTGTAAATTTAGATGAGACAGGGAGACATTTCTATGCTTCATTTTTCAGAGATTTTAAATGCTTTGAAGCAAAATAAACTTTGAAAAATATGAATTTAAAGAAACTTTGACTCAAGTTGTGTATTTTTTGCTTGTTTTGCAATATACATTATAATAAGGGGCCCCATACATAGTAATACTTATAAAGGAAATACCACAAAATGAATATATTTAATTTTTTATTCTGTATGTATGCAACCTCAATAACAACCGAAAAACAATATTTGAAGAAAATATGACCAATGAGGGGCTTTGAAATATGAGGGGTGACCCGAGAACCAAGTCTTTATTTCTCTTTGTCTTAAGAGAGCCCTGGACTACTGGTGAAGGCTCTGTCTTCTGAAGCCATCAAATGTACATTGGCTTAAAACAAATCCGTTTTGGTTTTTAACTTACTTTTTCTACTAGATAACGAGCACGCTCGGCATCCTGTTGTGCCACTTGTTTTGCTTCAACAGCTTCTGTGAATTCTCTTCCAAAAGTTAAATGTGTCTGTGGATGAAAACTGTAAGCATTAGTTTTCCTATTACATCAGGTACATGTACAGTTGACCCCCTCCAAACTGGATTCCCACAAAACCGGAGTTCCCTCTGTACCGGTACTCCGATCAGGTCCCTCCTTTTTTGCTCTTTATTTATTGTTAACACATTCTACTATATCAGTATTCACTGAATGATGGAGACTGGACAAGATTTTCCGCCGAAAATCCCGTTTTATGTGTATTTAATACTCATAAAATCCAAAAGTTCAGTTGTTTATATCTTGCATACGATAACCCTTTGTTTTACCCAGTCAAAAATTCAATAAGTCCAACTAAAGAAAAAATTTACTATTTCACTTTCTAGGAAAATTACAAATTTGAAAAAAAATTACTGATAATTGTTAATAATTTGTACTCACAATTGAAATGTCGTCCAGAATAAGACCAAACTGTTTGGCTCTTTCTGTCAAGTCTTCGCTTACTTTATTAGAAACAACTGCTCTCTGTGTTATCATTTCACTGGCATCAAACTGGGCCTACAATAAGAACAAGAAGATTTTCTTTGTACTAGGGCTGTCACAATACGGCTAAAGTGTACCACAATATATTGCAATATTTAATAGGAAACCTTCCATTCCAAAAAATAGTGTATATCTTGCCTACAATTACATTTTCCCTTGTTAACTTGTTAACAAGAGAGTTAATCAAAATATTGTAAAACTGAAATGTAGGTCACAATGACCTACTTTTGAAAAAGTTAGCCTTTCAATGCATGAATATATGAAGGTTAATTTAACATGAATTCGCACCTCAAGATGCCCATTTCAATGGCCATAAAATTGTTAAGTGAATAAATTTTCTTACAACAACTGCTTTTAAAACTTCATTGGTGATGGACGGCAAGACTCGTTCATCATAGTCCACTCCAAGATTTGTGTAGATTTTGGGTAAAGCGTTGTGTTCTGGTCTGAATAAGATCCTTAGTGTGATATTAACATTCTGTAAATCTGTGTAGAAAACAAAATAAATACATTAAAGGGCCATTCCATTATTAATCATGTGGGGGAGGTGGGAGGTACCTGTATTAATGTTTTATGGGTGGTGGGTTAAATCTACATGTCTACCATTCCTTATATTAAATCACCTTTAATATTAGATGGGTGGTGGGGCCTATGAAAAAGTTCCTCCCACCCCTCTCATACAGTTAATTCTGGAACAGCCTTTATTTTAAACTTAAGGACAAAAGAAATATTTTTGATATATTGCTTCAAGGAGACCCAAATTTGTCTCATATTGAAAATATTGAAATTTTTCATCAAGTCCAGCTAGCGGTACATTATGGCATCAGGCAGATTCTAAGTATTGACGTGGAATCTTATCACTCTCTCAAATTTCTAAATCTCCATCTTCTATCTCTCTTAATAATCTAACTCTTTATTTCTCATTTCTTTCTTACTTACTAATTAGATTAGAATGTG
>JAUMGZ010217253.1:0-11660 GCA_032359645.1 Pododesmus macrochisma
TGTGTCAAACTGGTTTTGTTTGCTGCTGTGTGTTATTCATTGAGTGTGTCAAACTGGTTTTGTTTGCTGCTGTGTGTCATTCATTGAGTGTGTCAAACTGGTTTTAAGTCCACTTAATATTTGAGATATTGAGATATCTTATATAGTTTACGATTTCTCTTATATAATATATGATATGTCGTATATAGTATTATATTTATGAGACATCTTACAAGTTATATACGATATTTTTTGATGCTATATGATTTATCTTAAATATAATATAACTCCGCCAGTGTCGGTTCAAAGGCCTGATTAGAAACGAGGAGGGTTAGGCGTGGGGCTAGCAACCCAACCAAGTAAATAACCACACGGTACAGAAACGGAACAGGTGGGACAAATGTCATTGGGGATAGAGATGATGCAGGTCCGAAAAACCTAAGAAAGACGCGCAATTCTATAGATCCGAAAGATTCATTTGTATATTCAAAACAAATCCTCAAAATTGGTTGCTGGAATGTTCGAGCAATTTTCGAAACAGGGAAAATTGGCTCAAATAGTAAAGGAAATGATGGTATATAAACTGAATATTCTTGGAGTCCGTGCAGAGAGATGGACAAGGGCTAAAATAAATCCAGCACAACTCCTATACGACCATATGCTATTCAGGGAAAACAGAATCCGAGCACAGGACAGGAGTAGCAATTCTGATGAGTCCAACAGCAAACAAAGCCCTGATCGAATGGGAGGCCGTGATGTAAAGATTGATAAGAACTTGGTTCCAACAACCTACAACGGCGTATAAACAAAATACCTAACCACGACATATTGATAGTGATGGAAGACTTGACTGCAAAAGTTGGAAAGAATACATGTAACACGGAGAAAGAAAAATTGTATGGGAACAGAAGCCATTTCATATCATTGGAGGAACAAATCATCTATCAATGGTGCTCAAGTTGTAACCATTGAAATACTCATCAACGCCAAAACAAATGTGTTGAGGCATACACAATGTTTCTCCCAATATAAGGGGACCCTAATGATTTACCACGGAAGAGTCTTCGAAGAACTCTCTTTTTAACTATAATGTTCCCGAATATATGATCCGTTTACCTAATCCCCGCATACAAGTAGATGAAACATTCCAGTGTAGAAACTAAAGTAACACGTCGAAGTAAACGTGTCCGTACGTCAACAAAGCGCAGAATGATTTGTGAATATATATATTTTTTTTTTTTTTTTAAAAATTGTATCTCTCATCACAAAATGGATTACCTGATTTTAAAATGAGGATTGTCTAGATTCGACATACTAAAAGAATCGCAAAGCCTACATAAGCAGACAATAAGAGCTGCATATTTTTCTTTACACTGGATCGTTAAAATGAAATTCATAGAAACAAATAGATCAATGTTTATTTTTGCACAGTAAATGTTTCTATACAATACTCATAACCTGTCTTCAGTTTTTATTAGCACTAACGTTAAATTTGACAATTATGGCATCTTAAATAACCGAAGGAGCGAAACATGTATGTACTTTAGCATATATTCTAAATCGACAATATAAAAAAGTTTCTTTAATATGTTATCTTTCCAACTTATCCATTGAAGTCTCCCATCACTATTAATATGTCTGGTTTTGGTGTTTCTATAGTAGCCGTCAATTTACCAAAATTCGTCCCTTTCAAAATTTTCACTGTTGTCCAAGCCAAAAATTATTAAAACTACGGTATGAACCATTTCCCTTTGGCACCTTTACTTGTACATATTTCAAACATAATTGATAGCATAGCCTATCATTTTATTGTACATTTTTGGAAATTCTCATATTTATCTAGTATTTATTTATACTTAAGACTTCTAGTCTCATGCGGGAAGTGGGACGGTTAAGGCCTTATTAATCGGTTTAACCACACTGCCTGGTTTCATGCTGGGTGACCGTCCTAAGTAGGTCAACCTGGATAACTAGTCTTGATGATTGTTGTGATGTCAATTCAATTACTTACATTCCAAAGCTTAATTGTTTGACGCATCTATTGTTTGTTTGTCAATGTTTCTCGATCTGTTGATTCTATTCATTTTTTAATTATTCATCAAAAAGACGTGTAAACTTAAATTATAGAAAAAAATCAAACACTACTTACCCGGTTTTTGCGAAATTTGTCCAATATTTCATAATCTTCCTACTCAACAGCCGTTCAAGGTGTGTGTAGTTAGAATTTCTCTTAAATGGTTCTCCAAAAACGAAACTAATTTCGTCACCGTGCATCACGCCCATCCACCTCGGCCAATAATGCACTGATGATCTGTGCGAAAACTCGTAATAATACACTTTCTGATCAGCCATTGCATATTGTTCCGCTAAGTCAACAGTGGGACAAACAAAATTTAAATCACCAACAGCTTGGTCTATGCTGTTCCTATTTAATTCATGGTTTAGAGGGTTTTTCCAAGGAGTGTATTGAAACATTATGGCATCTTTGCCAAAACTATTTATTTTCTTCGGATATTGAGGATAATAGGAAAACATATCATCCATTATAACACGAAATTGGTGTCGAGTAATTAAACTCTCTGTATCTATTCGAAAATGATTGGTATCATGATATATCAAAAACCAAGATCCCTCGTTTAAATTGGATCCCACAAGGACTTGTGTCTTTTTAAAACTTTGCCGTCTGAATAACTCTTCCGGCGACTCAGCTAAAAATGTCCCGTCTATAACAGGAACGAATGGAAACTGAACAATACCTCTCACAACCCCCGGGTAAAATTCTTTTTTTGGAAAATCTTCGGCTGGTAGCAAACGTAAACACTTCAACATCTCACTGTTTGTGTCCCGTGAACAGTTCATGGCCTTTGCAAAGGCCGTTGCCCTCCTAAGTGCTTCTTGCTTTGTCATAGTTGCCCATGGAGCAGTTGGTCCCCCGCTTTGCAAAATAGCTCTGTTGAATTTCCCGCGACTTAAAGAAGATAACAGATGCATACCCACACTTGCTGCACCCGAACTCTCCCCAAATAACGTTACATTTCGAGGATCTCCTCCAAAGGAATGAATGTTTCGTTGTACCCAACCGAGCGCCATATTTTGGTCCATCATTCCAGCATTTCCTGGAGCGTCCTTTTCGTTAAATGACAGGAATCCTAGAGACCCTACTCTATATTGCATAGATACTACAATAATATCGTGATCTGCTGCTATATATTTTGCATCGTATACATCTAACGATGATGACCCACTAAGGTAAGATCCTCCGAATATCCACACCATAACTGCTAGTTTTTCCCGGTGGTGCTTTTTACTAGGTCGCCACACATTGAGATATAAACAGTCTTCACTTGTCTCTGTATTTGGATTCCAGACATTTGCTCCAGCAAAGTCTGGAAACTGCATGTCAAAACCCTGCATACATGTATTGGGTTTCCTGGTCGCATTATATATTCCTCTCCAACCATCATTGTGTTCTGGATGCTTGAATCTGTCGGCCCCAATTGGAGGTTTAGCAAAGGGTATTCCGTAAAATGCATCAACGTGTTTGCTATTTGAAATTCTTATCTTAGCTCCCCGTACCAAACCTTTGTCCGTTTCTACGATGACATTCCCGGACACTAACAACACGTGCACCATTGCCACTAAGACACCGGTAAGTGCCGTCAGCACCGAGGATACATATGCGTGTACCATGGCATCAGTATGTCACGTTCTCAACCTGAAAAACACAAAAGTTACTTCAAATATTTTGTATGAACGTCGTTGAAAGTTCTACTATTGTGATTAGAGTGACACGGCCACGTTGACAAACTGAATACATTTCTGGTAACCGAATTTGACTTCAAATGTTTTGATAATAATAATGGAAGCATGGATAAAAAGAACGAGGCAGATTATCGTTTCTAGGAACTTTCTTTCAAAACGCTGATTTGGACACTTTACATAGTAGACGATTAGTCATCCACGCATTTAAGATAATTGTACAGAAAATTGATCAGAACATAGACATATCAACATAAAGGTGGGGTGAATGAATAAGGGCGTGGCAAAAAGAAATGGGCATCACATAATGAAATCAGTCCTGGCGATTAAGGATAAAGTAAATGTTAAAGAAAAACAGGACCAGCCGCATAATCAGAACGAAAGATATTGACAAACCAACAATAGCTGCATCAAATAATTTAGCACCACAGTTGAAAGTAAATATATTGACGCCACAACCATCCTCAAGACTAGTTATCCATGCGGACAGATATAAGACAGTCACTTATCAGGCAGCCAGGCGGTGTAGTTACACCGGTTAAGCAAGCCTCAATATTCCAACTTCCTGCATGAGACAACTGACAAACATGAATTGTATTACCTACTGTAAAACATAAGAGTAGTCACCAGAGAAAGGTTTAGGTGGATAAGGGAACAGACAGAAGCACAATTATGTGGACAAGTGCAAACATGTGTTAACATGTTTTAAAGAAGTACGTGCGTGCGATCATATGCATCAGTGTGATTTAAGTTCCATACATATTCAGAAAATATTCAGCGAAGAGAAAACGTGGTGAACTAAGTGACCCGCTTTTTGAAATATAAATGTGTTACTTCATGTAATTACTAATTATCGGGAGCATATTCAATAGTTGAATGATTATTAGAGTTATGTAAGGTACACACTAGTTCATTAAGGTTAATTACGTTATAATTAGATATACTTCACCATAGGGTGCCTCATCACGAAAGGTAAGCAGTACATTACCACGACTCACTTTCATAAAGATTGCTGTAACTTCGTTAAATACTGTTAGTTACTCTAGCGTAAGGAACATAACTTTGGCCAGACTTACGCCATACGTAAGGGTGTCCTGATCAAAACTAACAGCAATGTATAAACAATTTCATAAAAATTGTTGTTTTGTTTGTACAATAAAAAAGTTAACGTTAATTGATTTTTAACACCTCTCTCAGTAGTATAGTGTACATGTAGTATCATGGAAGCTCATTCTTGCCACCTGAAATATTTATGTTCATGTATATATGTCGGCATATTCAGAGTTGATTTAATTTTAGACAAAAAGTCGTAGGCGGTCTTTTTTCATACAAATCCTGTCCGTCGTCCGTCGTTGTAAACATATCGCTTTTCGACTTCCTCCAAAACCACTGGACCAATTTCATCAAAACTTAGTAGGAAGTATTCCTAGGGAAAGGAAATTCAGATTTTTTCAAATGAAGGATATTGTCCTCAGGGAGCGCCACTAGGGGGCCCAAAAGGGGAAGTTGACCAAATGTTAACAAATCTTTTAATATACTAGAAGGCGTTGAGCTGTATGTTATGGTATACAGTAACTTTAGGGCATGGATAACCAAGTTTGTTCAAGGCGTGATCCTGGGGTAAAAAATAGGTTACGCGTTTTAGGGCCACTATAGCAAATATGTTAACTGTTCACATTTTCGACTTCTACTCCAAAGCTTCTGAACTAATTTCATTCAAATTTGGTAGAAAACATCCCTAGGAGAAGGGGGTTCAGATTTGTCCAAATGATTGGGTCCGACCCTAAGGGGCGCCACTTTTGGGGTCCAAATGGGGTAAATCTTATAAACTTGATGACCCAGAGCTTAATATGCTTTGGTATGTAATTACTTCTAGGCATGGAGAACCAAGTTTGTTCAAGGCTTGACCCTGAGGTCAAAGATTATTATATGTTTTTGGATCAAAGTTTAACACTAAATATATAGAAAATATGTTAATTTTTCACATGTTCTACTTCTTGCCCAAACCTACTAGACCATGATTCAGATTTGTTTACACGAGCGGCTCAGCCCTCGTGGGGGGAGACATGGGGTCCAAATGGGGAAAATTTGACCTAATTTCAAAATCTTATAAACTAGGAGGCCTAGGATTAATGATTTGGTATGTAATTTTTAAGAATATGGAGAACCATGAAGTTTGTTCAAGGCATGACCATGGGTTCCAGAGTATTCAAATACCAAAAATTTACTTACAGGCCTATTTTTCCAGATAGACGTTAAGACCCAATTGGCCTCTTGTTTAGTTTATAGGGTTTAGAATTACCACGAGAAAGAGATTTACGTTCTTTCAGAGGGACAGTTTTGCAGACTCTTTGACTGACATTGTTGATGTCGCCATATTATGTCACATTTGCTTCATCAATCATCAAATATGTGATTTCTGTATATTTAAGAATAAGGAAAAAACCTAGCTTGGTTAAGTATAACTTGGCACTGTTTTTTTATGCAATTCTTAAATTTTCTTTAAAATACATAAAATTGGCACAACCACATGGATATTTACTTGCCATTTTTATATTATAGAATTAAAACACAGAATTGACGATAATAAAAAAACTTTATTCTTTTTCTTATAATTCGAAAAATATATAGATAAAGTACAAGATATAACAAAAAATTCTGCATATCTCTTAAAAGTCAGCGTTTGGTTCCACGTGTCATATCGACGCCATGTAAATAAATTGATACACTGTATACACCTCATTTCGTTCAATCTGTTAGTAATCAGTTTGTACCCCTCCCACGCGCACACCAGACACCAGCTGGTAAGAAGAGTAAAAGTGACGCGAAGCGTTATTTGAAGTACGATTTGGAGATACGTGTTGACATTTAACATCTATAAACATCAGAACAACATCGTTTGCCTCCTTCTGAGTTGTGTTTCATTGCACACGTGGGTGGTTCAAATTTAGCATGATTCAATACTTTTTTGAAGTGTGATATATTTAGGATATCGTGGCAAATAATAGCGGTGTTTTAGTGGTTGGACTGGGACTCTTATTAATCACTTACATTCAATAAAGCTGAAATTGAATGTTACGACGTGATACATCAACACGTGCTTTTCAATGGAGATTAATATTGGTATCGTATTAAACGGTCGTCGAGGAACTTAACCGGAAGCAGAATTCCTCGGTTACGATCCGCGATCTGTTCATTCAAAAATGAAATGCTTTTGAACTGTAGAAACTGACTAGCAAAGAAAACACCAAATCATCAAATGATATTGAATAAATAAAAAAAACACCTATTGCAAATATATTTGAGGCCAAATAAAATAGATTATTATATGGTATTTGGCTTTACACTCTGCATAGATAACTAATTGTGGTTTAATAGGAGTCAGATTAATGTTATGCTATGTGTTAGTATGTAAATGAATCATCAGCAACTCCCAATAACACTGAACATTTCACAATATGGCGCACTTCAACTAAACTGTTTTACGTAAAATGCATTCAACCGCCACGGTTCGACCTAAAGTATTATCCGACCAGAAGCCCTGGCAACGTCGAATATAAATCGGAGAGGGGTAAGTGCATGGGAATTCTACATAAGGTCTTGAGAAAATATAAATAAATTATGTTGACCAATACCTCAACCAAACAAAAACCGCAGCGGCCAGATTGGACAGAGTTCTGCAGCAACGACAACTAAGGCTCGTGAATTTCTACCATACCGGTTCTTACCAAGAGGTCAAAAAGCCACCTTGCGGACATATTAGAAGAAGTTTTTGGAAAAAGCAAGCGAAATCTTCAACAAGTTTCGTGAAAATTCGAATAAGTATTCATGACAAGAAATCAAAAATGTCTCAACCAATCAGAAGCAAAGGCGAATACTGCGGATGGAGTTCTGCAACTACGACAGAGAGTGAAAGAGATTCATTAAGATTCGTGAAAATTTGACCAACGGTTGTTGACAATAGGTCGAACAGATCTCGACCAATTAGAAGGCAGGGTGGCAGTATTGGATAGAATTATGCATTGGTGACAATTATTTGTTATTAACTCTAAACAGATTTTATACTTAAATCGTTATTTATTAAATAATTATTGGCACATGCTATCTTACTAGAGGTGTGGAGAAGACCTATATAGACATGCCTGTTGTCTAATTCTATTGTTATTTTGCTTTGCATTTTGATAATAATATATGTTCAAACAAAAAAAAATGATAACAATAATCTTATAGGGATCCTACAAGGAAAACATAATTTAAGTTTCGTGAAAATCTAACCAACGGTCCTTGAAAAAGTCGAAAAGATAGGACTAAACAACCGTCATGTAACGAGCTATTAAATACAAATATTGACCAAGCATATACACTATAACGGACAATTCCAATACTGAAACAGAGACATTCTTCATAGCAATGTTTTGTGAAGCAAGTGATAAAACACTGTTGTATTTTTAAGGACTGCGCCGGTCAATATCGCCGTGTCAAGGTCAATAAACATCTATATACATCAACTATAAGTCCATTTGTGTATTAAAGTTTATATCAAACAATACGGTTAGGGAAAACACCTGTTTTTCGTTATCTAGTCATGTTGTCATGCAATGTTACATAGTTAATGGTATCTTGCATCATACTACTTAGGACCTTTACGATCGAACATATTAGTTATCAAGAAACGATCAGTGTTGAAGGCGTGATCCGTGAATAGATACGCTCTCCTGGGTAAAGTAATTTCCATTTTCATTCATTAATTATTAAAACTTTTCATATGATAAGAAAGGAATGTGACATAAAATTACAGAAATGAAGATTAAACATTGCAGAAGATATATCGTCAGCCCTCCCCCGCAAACAATTTGAACATTACCAAGGTGTAATGCATGCGTGTAACCTTGGAAGGTTCATTGGGACAATTAAATCACAAATAACATAAATCTGTTACAATTTGTAAGAGACAAAGCTACTCCTTATGTAGAACAGAATATCCTACGTTTTCTGTCTTCCTGTTATAGCGTAATGGCGGTATATGTTAACCCATCGTAGATACTAATTAAAAAAGCTTGTATTATGTTTTATTAAGCTTGTGTTATGTATTATAGTGTAATATGTTTGCCATGCTAATTCAATTTTAATTATAAGACAGAAGTTGATTTCTTTGATTATGTAATATTGTATACTAGTCAGTTTCTTTCTATTTTTATGTTGTACAATTTTACATTTCGTCGTTCAATTTTATAAATGGCCTTTTCAATTTCAGTATGACTTGTTTAATTCTTTAGTATCTTAACTAGCATAACCTCATGTCTTCATGCTGCCCTAAAGTAACTTATCGTTAATTAAACTTGAAGATCGTGTATCTTCACAAAGTTACCAACTTTTAGAAGTAACCAAAATTTATAATTCGGGGCGAATAACAAATGACTGACAGGCGTTGATTTTGGAAAACATCCCCAAGTCTTCTTCAATTGGGTATTGCTCGGGACAGATATTTAGATAGTGTTGTTGTTTTTTGTTTATGTTATCGGGCAGAGTGCATTCAGTGATATAGGTGTATCAGGATACGATTTTACCTGTGCTTAGAAATAAAACATTGTTCCGTGGCTATTTCGGCGTGTGCTTCGTTTGCACGAGAACAACAATCCATTTTACTAGTATTGATGCTATTTTAAATTATACCGTTGCCACCCTTACTTCGTCTGCATACTACATGCAATGAGAGATAATGGCCGATCAGGTTGCGGTTCTTCGTGAATTCTTTGATATTTCGCTGTCTGGAAACTTGGTATCTTACTTATCAAAAATATACATTATATGACAGATCATCTAAATTATAATGATATTATAAATATTTTGTTTTATTGAAGTAATTGCTTTCATCTCAATAATGTGTACCGGAGTGTGTTTGTCACTTTAACTGTTAGATAAGGCGATGTGTCATCATATGAATTAATAAAACACTTAGATGATAAAAGAAAATGTCAAATTCATTGTGGCAATATTGGACATATAGTCTTGAACGGTACAAACCCCAAGTGCCGCTTTGTATGGTAATGCCCTTGTCTCAGTACTGAGATTGAGTAATTAAGGCTTGAAATATATTCTTTTATAACATCGTGAATCAGATATAAGTTTTTGTGGAAGCGTGAGGAAAAAAGAAAACTTTACAATGAGTTTAATAGGATCTGAATGAACAAATGTTCTTTGTGTTTTAAATTAAACTCACCACGTTTTTTCTTTCTTCAATGAAAAGACTATTATTCAAATAAAATCTTATACCACAGCACGGCACTTTAATCAACTGTCTCAGCTTAAATTTTAGATTATTTTCTTATGAACAAAAACAGCTCTAAATTAGCCCACAGCTACAATATAAGGGTTCTCCTCGAGTGTTCTCAAATATACTTAAACTGTTATCTAGTTTTCAGTACCACAAAGCTTTCTATATTAAGAGTGTGTGTTTATTAATAATTTTAGAATCCCAATAAGATTCCATGTATTGATTTCAATGAGTTATTTTTTGTATTGCCTAACGAGTGTTTTCAGACGTTGGTCGCCACGGGGAACAAATACGTCTGTTTTGTTTCTTTAAACAATCTTTTCTCAATACAATTGAAGTGCTTCGTCATTTAGGGCGGTGGTTACTGTCATGAACAAGCAAAACAAACTCAACACACAAGGAATAACGTATTTTTAGACCCATGGTCCGTTTCATTTCTTTGTTAGCAGCTC
Source organism: Pododesmus macrochisma (assembly GCA_032359645.1). NCBI lineage: Eukaryota > Metazoa > Mollusca > Bivalvia > Pectinida > Anomiidae > Pododesmus > Pododesmus macrochisma. Next base: position 10,465 of record JAUMGZ010217253.1, read on the forward strand.
AATAAAATTATCTTCAGAGTCATATATTTGATTTTTTTTTAAATCAAAATGAAAAATTGAATCAACAATGAAATCATTTGATGAAAGGTACATATAATATCTTGAGCATAGCTATTGGTTAAACATGTTATATGTGGACCTCAGTTTTAAACAAACATCTGGATTATGTATGCTAGTTACTTCGGCATTTCACTTACACTGTTAAACTTCATAAAAAAAGTATGTCAACGATTTTAGTTTCTGACGTAATTGTAACCCCTGGCGATACTTTACAGTCAGGTCGTTGGTTCGAATCCTACCAAACTTGTAAAGTTGTATAATTAAAGCATTCTTCTCTAGGTACCGATATAGCGTAAGGCATGGCTGGCGGAGATGGCTTTAGGACAGTATGTCCCAGTTGGTCATCGTACCATTGTGTTTATGGTGTGCTATTTCAGCAAGACCGCACGTATACTCAGGTTCGAGCTCGCACCGTGACAAGCATACTTATCGGACTTAACACATAGGATCAAAAAGTTTCGTGTCAAATTTTGGTACCTGAAAACTGCAGATTTACTGTGATTCAATAGAAATTCATAAACATTTTGTAGTCAAATAACCTTACTTTAGGTCTCTCAATAGAAAGTTTAAATGGGCATTTCAAAAGCATTGAGATATATTTACGGTCAACACTGGGTCACCAAAGGGTATTTGGTTTGTGAATTACATATCTAACACGTCTTAGTTTTATGATAGTTAGTTAAACAATTCTACAAGAAAAAATTTAGCACTCATGTAAAAGTGCAGAAATTCGTGAAAGAAACATAAATACGGACATTTAAACGTTGTTTTCTGTGTTAAGTGACATATAATAAATAAATTATGTAACAACCGCACAGTGTGATTTTGACACGAAACTCGTCAATCCTATGTCTTTAAGCAATGTGTTCGCACAGACGTGACATTGCAATAAATAAAAGACAGCATAAAGAGTGATTGGCACTTTTTTTTTTTTTTTTATTGTCCCCAGAACTCAGAACGATACCGATGATGGGGAGCACTGGCTGATCCCCTTACAATATACATACAGGTATTAATCAAAACATATGCATTAAAAATAATTTTGCAAGATACCAATAGAAATTGTTTTTTACACTATGGTCTAAAAGGACTTTTATACTTCTTACCAATAAATAAACTCATTCAAGTGTACATAT
>JAUMGZ010217264.1:0-11659 GCA_032359645.1 Pododesmus macrochisma
TCCAACGTTTTCTTATTGTTTGCCAATGTCCATGGACTTACGGCCTAGAATATCGTCTTGGTTTTTCGCTTTACTTAATCATTAACATGTCCTTTACATATATATGTGGGTATGGAAACTTACAAAAAAAATCATCAATTAATACCGTTGAAGATAGCTATAATCCAGTTTTAAAAATGTGTGAGTAGTTTTCACAAGCCATAGTGTGCCAAGGACACAAAATGGCGCGTGGCAATACCCCTAAGCCATAAATATTATGGCATGTCTGAAACAGGATTTTTGTCACCCATAATAGTGTATATATCTAGGGCTTATTATGGTAAAGCTAAACACTGATTACTTTTCAATATTTAAAATAAAATATTCCATACGTACCACTGCAACTTTGGAACTCATTACCGATGACACGTGCAAATTCTTCAGAAGGCAGGTGTTCAAAATAGAGTTTTTTATGCAACTAGAAAGAAGTCTCCTTGTCAAGGCCATCGATCATTCCCGTTGAAGATAATACAAGAGGAGTTCCGATTTTTTATCTTATTTTTAAAAAAAAAACAATCTTTTTATGAAATCAAAGTTAATTTTACCAATAAAAATACTTAAGACCTACAGCATTTTTAATAAATGAAACATTTGAACATAAGAAGAAAGTGTGTTAAACCCGAACAAAGACAAAAAATAAGAAAAACAATTTAATCCGGATTACAGTTTGGTTTTAGCCGACAGGGCTACAAAGTCTTAGTCATGTAAACACTTGTGTTTAGTTTCATTCTAATTATATGCGCCTTTCTGACGTCGATTTGCGACTTATTACTCATTTCAGAATATTAGCAAAATGAAACAAGTCGAGCTAAGCGGAAAGTAAACAGGTAAAACAGTTCTATATCAATGATATCATCAACCCAGAGGAACCTGCATTTAATGAGAAGTACTATGTAGGAACCTATTGACTATTTAAATGCTTTTTCGACACTTTTTAAACAACAAATCCACACTCCAGTTTAGTGTTGCTATCTGTTCTGTAGATAAATTCCTCCAATGTCTTTACGGAGCACACAGGTATACTGGTAATAGTCTATCATTCTTTTTAAGAGTTTGTAAAACGAGGAAATGGTCAAAACTAAAACTGAATAAAATTTTGATAATAATGTTACTAATGAAACACTGACAAAAATGTTATGTACAAACAAAAACTGAACCAATAATGCTTTCTTCTTCTTCTTACTGAACTCCGTCAATGTTGACGATTATGTTCAGGTGTGCGCAGAGGCGTGAGGAAAGATTGTTTACAGTGATAATTTTGTTTGTTTGTTTGGTTTTTTTTGTTAGTTTGTGAAATAATGATCCAGATATATATGCAAGGGGAATCAAAATCTTTTGAATATTGGTTAATTACATTAGAATGACATTCATCTGATTTTGGTACAGGTAAATCTCTTGTACCACCTGTATGACACCTACATGTACATACGTAGCTGTGTTGACCACGTGGATAAACGACCGCATGATTTTAACTTCCGTGAACGCCAAGTGACCACCTGTAGTGTCGGTTACATAACAAAACCAGGTGAGATCACTCGGTCATTCACTTGTGAAAACAATTTAAGGTTATAATGTGTACGTAGTAATAAGATGGAAACTTTTTCAGTAATAAGTTAGCCACAGTACCAGTTGTGTACATAATTTATTATGATCATTATGAGCTGCAAAACAAATACTTTTTGTACAGTTATTTTGCTTTCATCTGCTACCGTTTATTTACAATTTTACAATCCTTGACACATTAGTATCTTTTCGCGAGCATTGTTTTAAAATCCAAAAGTGTAAATTCTCATATACTGCCATACATTGGGACTATACCCAGATACATGTCCGAAAGTGAAAACTGACTCCTTTAGTTGCGCAAACACACCAAAATTAGTCGCAAGGGGGATACTCCTGAGTAACCTTGAAACGGTCCATAGGGATCAGCTGACTGACTGCCATGTATAAGTACAGTTTAATGTTAATTGTTTTAATTTTGTTTATCGTGTTTTTAGCTTAACAACTCTCCAACACATTTCAGATAGTATGTACCGTAGGTGCACGTGGTGCGATTAATAACAAGAGATCTCACAAACTGTTCAAAAACAAAATATGACCTTAATTGACCCTGTATTACTTTTTGTCACCTCCTACCTGACACATTCTAACAAATTTAAAAGCAATACAACAACATTCAACAGATATGTAATAGAGGGATTGCACGTGACGTCACAGGTCCGCCATGTTGGAAGGCAAACTTAATTTTGTGATCATATTATATAGTGGGAAAACAGGGTGTAGAAACTGTGTGATTAATCAGTTATTCATTCACAGAACCCTCTAAAATAATATATTTGGAAAGAATAAAAATCATGCTTAACAAAGATGTTAGAGAAAAAGTATTTTATTTGTATTTGAATCCGTAGCGACTGTGTGAATATGGTAAAATTTAGTAAGACTATATAGTCAGCATCGCCAGTTGCCCTCCATTCAGGTAAATTTTGGCCAAAAGCCCTTTTAATTGCCAGTTTAGGGTGACCCTGCAAAGCCTCTATTGCTGCACATATTTTAATGTTGTCCCTTGCCAGTCCAGACAACATAAAAATCTGAATAATAATAGGCCCTGTGCTGTTATCCCAAAAGTGATTAACCTTAATGTAATATAAAAATAATAAAAAAAATTTAACATTAAAGAATTGATTAAAAACATATATTGCTTTAAACTGAAATTAATAAAAGTTGAAATAAATTATTCTATCAATCTTGGAAAAATTAATTGTCTTGGTTTGTAATCCATCTGGACCAAAGGTCCAAAGTGTACTTTTAATTCTCATATATACAAATCCCGTCTGTCGTCGTAAACTTTTCACATTTTCGACTTCTTCTCCTGAACCACTAGACCAATTTCATCCAAACCTTATAGGAAGCATCCCTAGGAGAAGGGGATTCAGATTTGTTCAAATAAGGGGCTCAGGAAAAAAAAGGGGAAATTTGACATTAAAAAAAAAGTCTTCTAATAAACTAGAAGGCTTATAGAGCTTATAATGCTTTGGTATGTAGTAACTTTAGGGCATCAATAAATAAGTTTGTTTAAGGTGTGACCCTGGGGTAAAAAATAGATTATGCATCTTGAAGTCAAAATTCAACACTATAAGTCACTGTACCCTGATTGTGCCAATTTGACGAAAATCGGCTTTAAATTTTTCGTGGTGAAATTTAATGAACTGGACATTGTGCCTTCTTTAGCTATGTTTATTCTGCATCTTTTATCAGGAATTTTCCCAAGATTCTTCAAAAGAATTTTCCGGGGCAGGCGTTAAAAACTGATAGATATGCAAAATAAATTTGGTTTTCTGTCAAAGACCCTGTGCGACTGGGTAAAAAATGTGTCGCATTTTAAAACAGTAACACTCGATAGCTACTATACATGGATTTTGTTGATAATCCAAACAATCTTTAAAGTAAAATGCCTATTTTAAAAAAAAGTATGTAAATTAATTCTGTTCGTAAAGGGTTCACAGCATCCCTTGCATTTTAAGGAAAGTGGCACTCTTGGGGTACTGTTGTGATAATTAAGATATCCGGATTAAAATTCTCCTGACGTCAGATGGTTCTAATTTTAGAACTAATGCACATATGAACCAAAGCAAGATAAAAAATAACTACTTTCATTGTCTATTTGTTGTTCATTGATCTGTATCGAGTATTTGACAAGTAATTGCAAAAGATGTGCTAAAAATGGCACAATCGGGGTACTGTGACCTTATATATAGCAAATATATTAACCATTCAAATTTTTAACTTCTGCTCCAAAACTACTGAACCAATTTTATTCAAACTTGTTAGGAAGTATATCCCTAGGGAAAGGGGTATCAATTAGGGTCTCGGTCTGCAGGGGGTAAAATCAATAGAGTGACCAAAAGTGGGAAATTTGACAAAATTTTAAAAAGTCTTAAAAGAAACTGGATGGCCTAGAGTTTAATGTTTTGGTATGTATTATAATTTTAGAGTATGGAGAACCAATTCTGTTCAAGGCGTGGCCCTAGGGTCAAAAATAGGTTACACGTTTTTAGGTCAAAGTTCAACACTAGCAAATATGTTAACTATATTTACATTTTCGATGTTTTCTCCTAAACCACTAGACCAATTTCACCCAAACTTCATATATAGGAAGTATCCCTAGAGGAAGGGGGTTCAGATTTGTTCAAATGATTAGGCTCAGTCCCCAGGGGGCGCCACTAGAGGGGACAAAAGGCAGAAAATTTGACAAAATTTCAAAAATCTTCTTATATACTGGCCATGGATGGCCTAGAGCTTAATGATGTGGTACAATGTATGTAGTAACTTTAAGGCATGGAAAGTTTGTTCAAGACATGACCCTGGGGTAAGAAATGGTTATGCTTTTTGGGGTCAAAGTCCAACACTCTATAATGTAGCAAATACATGTATGTTAGCTTTTCACATTTTCATCTTCGTCTCCAACACTGTTGTACTTGTAAAGTGTCATACCAAAACCAATTAAAATTTAAAGGTAGGAGAAAAAACAATAAAAACAGTTCAAAATAATTTGGTGAGTCAATGGCTATAGTAGGATTTAGTCCATGTAACTACAGTTTGGTTTCCATGGTAACTGGACTTTTGTTTGTGTTATATATAATGAAACATATTAATACAATATTAATGAAGTGATATATACTTCATGTTAATGTCAACAAAGAGTTAACATTAATTTGCAATACCACTCTCTAGATCTTAGCTATATATGAACCTTAATTTTGTTTTGTTATACAGAAAATCAACTATTCATAATGTTCATGCCTGGTTTAGATTATATACATGACATTGTACCTAATATATAAATTATCATTAACCATTAAATAATGTATTTTATAGTAAATTTATCATCTGCTTTATTGTCCATTGAGATTACAGGATTATTTATTCATGTACAGTTATTGTAGAAGAAGTTTATCTTTTTCTATAATTAACAGTATCAGTTGCGGAGGACATCCATGACACATGACATTCCATAAAGTTAAAAAGAAGAAAATATCAACATCAGCAAAAGACTGTGGCTACAATGTTAACACTAGCCTACGAATAGTGTACATGGTGAAGTGCCTAAGCTAGAAGTGAAGTCACGCTGTGACCATCTTATAAAAAAGTGTGCAAATTATATTTGATAAATGTTTGGAACAAAACTTACAAGAGCAAGCATTGATAATGTGAGATAAAAATACATTGTAATTAAAATCTTTCAAGTCATAGGTAATTGTTGTATATATTTAAGGTCAAACAGATTATCTCATAACCATGGAAACTGTTGAAAAGTCAAAAATGACAACGGCAGAAGAATCTGATGGTCAACTTGACCAAAATGTTACTCATGAATTAGCAGATGTTCATATTTGTGATAAAGGTAAAGGTGATTTTGATGATAATACAGAAACTAAACATAGCCATGAAACTAGTGAAACCTCTAGAACTGAAGGGTCCCAATGTAATGATGACAAAATGTCAAAACACACAGAGGAATTAACAACCTTAGACAATGAGATTGGTGATGAACAAAAAAACACAATAGATAATGAAAATATTATATCATCATTATTTGAAAATAGTGATTTGGGAGAAACTGAAAAATTCTGTCAGGCACGTGAATTACCGTCGGGGGAAAGTAGCGAGGAGGAAGATTTTGAATCCGCAGATGAAGGGGAGATAAATGAGGAGGAGCTCAAAGAATTAGAGGAGAGACTCACAGATGACGAGAAACAGGTGAGTCATTCTTAATAGGGGGACTCTGCAAGTATATATGACTTTTTAAGTTGCTTGTTCTGAAACTCGGAATACCAATTATAGTTATATTGTATGACAGATGGTATGGTATATTATTATACCTCATCGATGTAACAGTAGCGCTGATTGGCTACAGCGTACCACATGACAGGGAAATAAAACAACAAATCTCCCTGAGGCGCGCTCCAGGGAGATTCAATGTTTTATTTCCCTGGAGCTCGTGCAGCTCATTACAGAATCAGTGCATTGTGCAAACTGTTACAGGCCTAGTTTGTTTTTCGGTACATGTATAATAAACAATTTATGACCCTGTAAGCTTGGTGATTCGAAATTTTATTTACCCTTAGAGGCCATATTCCCCTCAGGCTCCATCCTGACCCTTGGGAAAAATGACCGCTTCGGGTAAATAAAACTTTGTATCACCCTGCTTACAGGGACATAAATGTATATTATCAGTCCTTTTCAATGTTCCAACCTCGTGTACATTTGGGTATACGTTTATCATATTTTAATAACATTAATGTGAAGCCATTTCTCAACCATTTTAATCATTTGTTTAGAAATGGCTTTACCTTATAACTCTTTTTAGATTGAGATTTAATGTACCAGTAGCAGCTAAATATTAATTTTAGACTGAGCATTTTAGGGATTATGGTAACTTCAACACAACAATTAATTATAACATAATATTCTTTAGAATCAGAAAATGTTGTTGTGGATTTAATGTCGTTGTTTTAAAAGATCGATGAAATTAAAACCATGACAAAAATTTCACATATATTCTAAAATGTACACCTTAAGTATCCAGGTATCTGTATAATTCAAATACAGGTATACCTTTTAATTTACCGAAAATTAATGTAATTTATGTATGTGTATACCTATATAAAAAAATGATATTTCCTATACATTTTTGAAATATGTCGAATTTGTTCACAACTTGACTATAATTATAAAAATGAAACCTTATTATGTCTAACACATTGTTGTCCTAATTGATTGAATTTAACATTATTTTCACAAAATTTAAAAGATTTGTAGAAGTAAAATATTAACATAATTTATAGCTGCTCACTTTTGTTAGCATGAGTTAAGTTTATAAAATTATTGCTCCATTCTTCTTTGTTACCAGGAGCGTCGAGATTCTGCTGCTGTCTTAAAAGATGAAGGAAACAAGCTGTTTAAAACTGAGTCATACAAAGAAGCCATTAAGTTCTACAGTAGAGCATTACAGGAATGTCCTATAGCCTTTCCTAGAGATCGTGCAATAATGTTCTCCAATAGAGCTGTGTGTAAGCTTAAAATGGTTAGTTTGAAATTAAACTTTACTATATTGTGTACATGAGCATTCATCAATCATTATTTGGCAGAAGTCATACTTTCCAATGATTTATTACTTTCATTATACAGGGTGTCCAAAAAGAAATGTAACACTTTCATACATCAATAACGTTTTTTTTGCTTTTAGATACTAATATTAAAATTCATACAGTTGTCGAAATAAGATGAAAGTTTTTAGTGAAGAAATTTGAGGTCAATATTATGATAAATAAAATATTTTCAAAGGTTTTCTAACAAGATACCTGAACGAGTCTCTGACGTCATTTTAATAATTGATGACGTTTTCTACGTGACGGCCTTTCATCACCTTTCCTTGTCTTACTCGCACTATGAAGTTGTCAAAAACCTTACTGCACACTTCCTGACTGATTTTCTTTACTTCCTGTTTAATGTTTTTAACAGCATGTTTGTGTCCACGGGATTTGGTCTGTAAACAACCGATTCATTTTATGTTGATTGATATTTTGTATTTGAAGGATAAGAGTCAGGATGCCATCAGAGATTGTAGCAAGGCCATTGAACTCCATCCTGGCTATGTTAAAGCTCTGCTTCGACGAGCAGAACTGTACGAAAAAGTCGAAAAACTGGACGAAGCTTTGGCTGATTATCAGAAAACAGTTGAAATAGATCCAACACAGCATTATGCAAGGGCAGCTTGTATGGTAGGTACCAGAGAAATACATGCATGTATTAAGATAACCTGACCCAAAAGTCATGTTGTTGTAATTATCCCCTCACGACGAGTCATCGAGGGGATTTAGGGATCTGTTGTATGTACGTGTGTGTGTGTGTGTGTGTGTGTGTGTCCCAAATTGCTTCATTGCTCTCTTGACTTTATTTCTAAATGCGATTGTAATGAAACTTAATACGCTTTTGTTAGAGTTCGTGTTTGGTGTTTCTCACTCCCTTACTTATAGAGTGGTTGCCCTTTGTTTATTTGCTGAAATTTCCTTGTCGATACTTTAGCGACTTTATTCTTCAATCGAATAGCATGAAATGTTATACAAGTGTTTAATATGTCAATACCTTGAATGAGTTTGTGTTTAGTGCCCCTCAACCCCTTACTTACAGAGTTATTGCCCTTTGTTTATTTTGCTTTAATTTCGTTGTCAGCTCTCTAGTGACTTTATTTCGCAACACAATTTACTGAAACTTGATACAAGTGTTTGATATGACAATATCTTGAATGAGTTTGCGTCTGGTGCCCCTGACACCCTAAGTACAGATTTATTTATGTTGTTTATTGAGCTCAAAATTTTTTGTCAGCACTCTATAGTGACTTCATTTCTAAACTGAATGTCACTAAACTTGTTGCACATGTTCATTATGACAATACAATGTAATTTTATCAAGTGCCCTTTCAGGGCTTGAACTTGCTAATACTTTGACATTGTAGGCACACAATGGGATTTGTACCACTAGTGGTGCATTGTTTCATATTAACCTAGGCAAGCACATTTCAATAACATTGAATTTATTTTATATTCTTCATTTATATGCCAGTTTATGAAAGTAAGATCATAGCTACCTATTTGGAATTTTTTTCCTGCCGTCACATTATTAGTTAAAAGACATAAAATGAAACCCTGTACCTTTTCTTGCCCGATTTCATATCAGGAATGATTACTTTGCATAAACTTGATCTATTATAAAGAGGAGCTGAGACAATAACTCCACAAAACCCTGATATGGAAACGTTTCAGTTAACTGTGAGATATCTTTTATAACCATAATTTTTGTACCTTGATGAACTTAAAATAATTCGATAATTCCTAAAATAATGCTGTATGTATCTCATTTATAAAAAAATCGCATTGTCTAGGAATACTACATTTGTATGTTGACAAGTCACTTAACAGATATTAGCCCAAAATACACCTTGTCAAGTGCTTGGTTAAATATGTTATGAGTTTGATATTCTTTCTTCTGACACCAAGTTATTCAGTGAAATAATACATTTCATATTTCACAAAGTTTGGATGCAATCGAGTAATTATATAAGCGGTTAATCCTTGAACGGCAAACATATTTGGACATAATAAGCAGATAGAGAGTATAGCTGCAGTAAACTTATAAGTTATAATCAGAATACTTAAGTTGCGTCTAGGTTTTATTATCATGTATTAACTACAATAAGTTGGCAATGTCATATCATCTGTATCTAGTACAAAATGTCACATTTGTTATTTTGACTTTTGACAGAGATTGCCAGATCAAATCAAAGATAGAAATGAAAAGATGAAAACAGAAATGATGGGTATGTAACACAGTTATTACAAGAGTTTGTTTTTAATTAAATTGTTTTCATTCTTTCAAATGGTTTATAGAGAAGAAAATTTTAGTTGAAATTATAAATACATGATGCATTCAGAGCCAAAATGAAGTCAAGAATCAAGATGAATGGGTTTTACCGTGTGGCAGAAAGAATGGAAATGTTAAACCCTGTCTGTTGAAATTTCATTAGGGTTTATACAATTAATTAACATAGAACAAAATGCTAATGTGTCATTTATGGAGCAGATGTTAATTTTGCAACATTTATAAAAGACATTAAATTAATGATAGAATTTGAATTCCTAGTTCTTTGGCAATGTTTACTACATCAAAAAGAAAACCCCCACTTAAAAAAATCAAACTTCAATCAAAACATTCAGCACATTACATGTATTTCAATTAGAGTGGAGATTAGTATTTCATTTTTAGGTCACTCACATAAAACTTAGTTTAGCTTCAAGTGAATGTCACTGACCCCTGATGAGTTACATATGACAGGGACATACCGTATTCATTCTAATAAAAGCCTGGTCTCCCTTATAATCGCTCATCCCCTCCTTTTTAATTCTCATCTGTTGTATAGATCCCCGGGGGTTTATTAGAACAAATACGATACATAGATCATGTGCTATTTTTTTTTAATGATCAAGCTCCCCTTTATAAAAGAATACACATGTATGACACAGAAGAAAATATAGTATAGTGAAGTTGACATTAAAGACTTGTGTAACAGTCACTTTTCAAGGTCTCACGCTTAATGTGCAATCTGTTAAGTCAGATTTACGCACATGTGTTGTTCTATCTATGTATAGGAAAATGATAGGCAGGAACGCTTTACATTTTAACATAGATTTACATGTAGATTAAGATGTAGATAAGTATTAAAATTAATGTGATTTGTCTGTTGGGTATCCAGATATTCAAGCTAAATAAGCATGGTCATGTAAGTAAAGTAATTTGTCCATTTAATATCAGATAAGCAGGAGAAATCAAGTGAATATAATTATTCTTTTTAGCAGTGAGATACAGAGATTTATTATAGTTTTACGAGTGAAATATGGAGATATATCCTTAAGATAAATCTGTTATCCTTCACCTGTGCTATTTTCACTGGCAATATCAATCCGTACTAAAGCTTGTTTACGAAGTAAGATTTATAGATCCCTGTCTATAACTTTTATCAATTTTGAACTATTCAAACATTTCAACTGTTATTCAAAATGTTTCTTATGTTTTTAAATGTTTTTTCTCACCAATTCTATGTAGAACTACTTTTTGTGTGGACATATTGACGCAGGGGGTAAAATGGATCTTGACACTACAGTTGATTCATGATGCAATACATTTGTAATAGTAAAACTAGATAGGAAAAATGTAATAAAAAGAGAAGTCAATGTTGTTTTTCTTGAATATCAAAATTATGTCACTCGTGAAATAAATTTGATGTTCACGAAAACAACATTGAATATCCTCTATGTATTAAGAACTTAAGGTAAAAATCATATCTTTAGTTTTGGTATCTGACTAGTGAGATATATTTCATCATTATTCTCAGACTGGTAAAATATAGCTTTTATTCAAGGAGACAAAATTTCATCTAGATACTATATAATCATATATTTTCAGGTAAATTGAAAGACCTTGGAAACATGTTTCTGAGACCTTTTGGATTGTCAACTAATAATTTCCAAATGAACCAGGACCCTAATACTGGTGGATATTCCGTCAACTTCACACAAAATCCAGAACAAAGCTGATGTCAGATGAATTATAAGGACTATAATATATTTGTTATTCCATAGAACCACACAAAATCAAGTAGAATGTTGATGTTAATTGAACAGGGACCCTAAAGCCTGGTCATACTAGAACTTACAAAAGAATACGATTGTCTCTAACTGTAAAGTCGAGAGTAATCTTTTTACAATTATCTCTAACTGTAAAGTCAGGAGTAATCTTTAGAAAGTTGTTTGACAAGCCATAGATAATATTCAGTAAAAGATGGAAGTCTGGTAGAATCTTTTGTAAGTAAGTAAGTCAGTCAGCCAGTCTGTCTGTCTTGATAATATTTAATTCTATATATCTATTATAACGTCACCTTTGCTGATGAGAACTGGGTTGTTCGAAACACCTGTCCAGAGGAATACGTATAAAAATTCCTGTTTTGACTACGCACACATTTTAAATTTTGGCAAGACAATTTTGTATTATTATTGGGTATGGTTTT
>JAUMGZ010217275.1:0-11657 GCA_032359645.1 Pododesmus macrochisma
AAAGAAATGAAGTCAGAAGATATTCCTGTACCTCAAGTTTGAATTTGACCTTTGATCTTTAAATTATTTTCCTAATTAAAAATATTCCTCCATGTGAGAACTAATATGTGCCCAAATTTGAAGTTCCTGCATAAGATGGTAAGGAAACTGTTATAAAGCACAAATGTATTTGACTTTTCGAATATACCTGTGACCTTGATCTTTGACCTCTTGACCCCTACAACAAAAGGCTTCTTCCATACTCCAAGTACTATCACTGGTCTAAATATGAAGTCCCTAAATGTCTGGTTCAAAAGTTTATCAAAAGTGGGAAGAAACAAGAAAAAGAAAAATGAAAAATAATAACCATAAACACAAAAACAAAACGTCTTCCTACCGACTGGAGAGACGTAATGACATCACAACAAATCACACCTAAATTCAAAACTTGTATATAATTGAAAAAATAACTTATTAGCTATCAACAAAATATATTATCAAAAAAATGAAGGAAAGAAGAAAAATAACAAGGATTATAAAAAAAAACGTTCAAAATATAGATATTTATGATTACTGAAAATAGGACAGTGTAAGGTTTACTGTGTTGATGGTTTCAAGGTTTAAACAACATTTTTTCCCAAGTCTTCATAATATTTGTGTTGGCAGCAGAAGTGTTTTCTATTATTTCATGTTGCATCTCAACATCTTTGAAGTCTAAAGAAACACTTGATTGGTCCAAATGGTATAAAAACGTGTAACATACCAGATAAAATTTTCTGGCCATGAAATGAAGAATATTTAGATAAACAGGCAATACATATAAAAAATAGTTTGTATTGATGTGTAACTTTAAAGTCTCGATAAAGTCACTAGTTATGGTCACACGGCAATGCTATAGAGGTGTAAGATCAGCTAATAGATATTGCATCTGGGTTGTTGTAACATCTGTGGTATGATGCTTCAGCATGGTGTTAATTCCTGCTCCACTATCAATAGATATCAGCACGATATAACAGTACTTCAATTTCAAAACGAAATACATAATGCAAAGCAAAACCTTTCAAAATTTGCAATCCTTGAAAGCATTCGAAAAATTTAAGATCATGTAATTCTCAATCTAATATACAGAGTTATTGATAAAATGTTTAATTTTAATTAAGAACTCTAGAAAAGACTTCATTGATGAAGTATTTGTCTTTAAAGTTATTTTATGAATAAGTTGTAACGGTTTAAAACGAGGAAAATATAAGATATATATTACTGGAAGAATCTTTGAATATACATTTCGCTAATCCTTTACTATGTTTACTGTAAAATAGTATTGGCTTTAACTATTTTGACTGTGCGCATATCTAAAATGTTGGCAAGACTATTTTAAAGTATTGTTGGGGTGTGGTTTTAATCCTTTATTGCCATCGTGATTTCCCCCTCCTCCTTGACTCCAGAGCTTTCATTTATTGACGTCTTGTCTATTCTCGATATTTGTTCCCGTCTGGTCCGTTGATGATGGTTGATTTGAAGCTTGGCTTCGGGTCAAGAGTGAGGTCCTCTTACCCATTTGGTTGGTTTGACGTGATTTTTAATGCCGTCTCACTTTGCTAGTTCATTCTGGTGGTGACTCTTTGATGAAGGTATTGTTTGTTTGTCAATAACCGTTCAGTGTTCTGTTGATCATATTTCTTCTTGTTTTAACATATCAAATAATACAAACAGATTAATTAATGTTTGATAAATCCATCACTTCCTCCTAGCTAGATTTAAAACTTAGGAATTGGTGTATGGTAGTTGTTGAGATACCATACCAAAACATCTTATGATAATCAGGCTCAAAATAATGCTATCAGGTTAACCCCTGTCGTATTTAATTTTCACTGATTTATCAACACCATTTATCCAGCCCAAGATTGCATAAATTACGGATCATGATATTTCTCTTCAAAAACTCTTCCTGTATTTTGGCATATCTCCAGATTTAAGATTATATCAACATTTATGAAGACAGGAAGGATTATGTCGATTCGTTATCTACTTTGCAATTTAGTGAAGATGAGTCCAAAGTATTTGGAATTCAAATTCAAAGGTTCTCTTTTTAGAAAATACATTTATTTTTTCACAACCTTGACATGAATGTCCAGTTTTTATCTTGAATTTCAAAATGTTACTCATAAAAGTTGTCATAGTTACTTAACCTAGTTTACATTTTGAAGTCAAGATCTCAGAGCAAAGACACTTAAATTCTAATATGTCACGTGCATATCTAGTCCGCACTTTAGAGATGTCAATTAGATGTGGCATAATCTTGGAAACTTACAATATTTAATGCTTTGTCTTATTCAATCATTTTGTTATCATTCTTAGCTCATCTAATTTGTAGAAAAGAGATAGTTAATGTCGTCTGCCATTTCCCCATTAATCGGATGTTGTGATAAGTATAATTTAACGAACTTTCGTATTCTCAAACAGTTTTTGTTAAATTGAATGGTTGTTTTGAAAATATTTGCTATGGAAATGCTGGTTTAATAACCTGATGCTTACATTTAGTTATTTTTTGACAAAGTACGGAAGAGTCTTTCGGTGGTCTTTTAGTTAAGGATTGAATTATACATTAGTCAGATAAATTTCAAGAGTTTGAATTCTAAGTATTACATAAATAAGCTAAACCGATGGACTTAATGAATTTAAACTAGAACTACATCACATTTATTAAATTTATAATGTCATGCGAAGATTGAGTTGCCATTGTGCTTAATTGTAACACCTTACATCCCGTTAAAATCTCTGTTAAACTGGCGCATCAATATAAGTCCGCGACTTAAGGCTGTCTATCGAGTATAGTGTTGTGATTGCTTTAGTCTGGTTCCCGGGACCCCTCGGCATTTCATTATCGGGCCGGGAACCAGACTATAATCGCTTTCCATCTATATCATTACAGGTACACTCTCCCCCCCAACAACAAGCAAAAAGCCAAAAACATAAATAGCTATGCCAATTGATAACAAAAAAATACAAACAACGATATCTCATAACTGCTCAATAAATAAGTGCAATGCGCAGAGGAAAGAAATACAATATTGTTCGTTATGTAAGAAAAAGAAACCTAATATACCTCTTCAGATCTAGCAGAAACAACAAACAAGTACTTCAGCTGATGAAGTCATTATTATGACGTGTGGCAGTCAGAATTTACGTAAAAATACAGGTCTATTTTGAATATATGTTTATCTCTTTTTGTCAAACGTCGTCATCATTAGAATATTAGCTATATCAATGACACCATCTCACTAAAAGCGTGCTCTGTGATGATTGTGAGCGCGTGAACTGTATCACGTGCACTATCTTGGCACGTTTTTTCGAGCAGACGTTTAAAACCATTAATGCCTGCTGGCGGGAAGATGCTGGCATCTATGATCCGATAGTGCAAATGTGATAGTAAAATTGCTCCAGTCGGTTCCACAGAGCTATTACAAGTTGGCATACCTGTTATATATTAAGGTTAATAATGCAATGCTTGTCACTGTAGCAACTGAAGAAAGAAATATCTTTGTTCATGTTTGCCAATAATTGCCATTCTGCCATAGTTCTGCTGCTGTATTTTCGTTTTTACGAACAATTCATTAGTAGTAAAACAACAAAACACATGCTCTGCAAGGCATAGTGCGTGCATTTTTAATACACTTTTCTTTGCTTTTGTTCTGAACACGTTTTTTTCCAATGCTGCCATTTATTTTGAGAACTAACATCAAACCTCTTTCTTAAAGAAAAACCTTACTTACAGTCAAACTGGGATTGAAAAGTAAAATAATTAAAATACATGTATCTCTGAAGAGTAAAATACAAATATCTCTGGCTTTTCTAACAAACCTCAAGGCGATGCATTCACATTTCAAATCCAAAAATTCCCATAATTTTTTGTGCTCCTGAAGGTATTCAAGGGGAATATCCATAATCAAAGCTTATGTCAACAATTTGTGCTGTCTTTCAGGGTAAATATAGCAACACAATTTGAATGCCTAATCAAGTAACAGCAAGAATAAAAAAAAAAAAATAAAAAAAAATAAAATAAAAGCAAGAATAGCCAACGATATAATTTAAGGCCACTGTGACCTTCACAATTAGTATATTATTTTAAAGCAACTGTGACCTACACGATATATTATTACGTTGAACCATCGTTTTTTTATCATGAACTTCAAACCCTGATAGATACGAAGATTTGATATTTTATCACATACAAAACATGTAGATGGTTCACTTTAAGTTGGAATAGATAATGTAATCTGAAGCTTTAAATAAGATATTGGAGCACACACACTAACATAATATTGGTATAGATGAATGGTGAATTAAGTACCAAGAGAGAGAGAGAGAGAGAGAGAAAGAGAGAGAGAGAGATTTATCATATATAATTATTTTGTTTGTATTTTCCTTGTCATATATACATTATAAATCAAGATTGCAAATTTTTTCAACAGCAACATCATCAAACAAAAACCTTTTTCTTGTTCACGGTTATGTTAAAAAAAATTTATCTGTCCCCTGACCACTATCAAAAGGGGTCAATGCCCCAAGGCCTTTGTTGTAAAACATAAGATACATAACTTAAAGTTACCGTACATGTGTAACCTACATCACAACGAACAAAACAACAACGTGACAATAGAGCAGAACATCCCTGTACATCACAAAGACGTGTAAAGTCACATTACAGAATGGGATATACTTGTAAAAAGCTTCTGTTACAACTTCAAAAGAAGCTTGGTGTCTTTAAATATACATTGCAAGGGGACTGACCGCTAAGAACCTGGTCTCGTGTGACCCTAGGCTACAGTGTTCATTTTTTTAAACTTAGGATACGCCCTGGTAATTCAGGCCAAAAAGCGCGATATGCCAATATGTAACCCACATATTCTTGCTCATTGAGATTATGGTATTGCAGGTAAAAAAAAGCATATTAGATAAAGTATAAGCTCTAAGAAATGTCACATAGCATTAAGGAGCTATGTTATAAAGTGGTTTAAATACTATATTTCCTACATTTTGTATGCCGACTTATAAATCTGACGGAGAATCTCTTTTTACTTTAGTTTATAAGATACTACGATTAAATAAAAGACGAACATACTGAAATCCTGAACACCGACCGTGAAGTTGATATTGTTTTTGATTGTATAAGAATACCAAGTGCTGTGCATACGAATACCAAATGGTAGTTGTTTTTGAAGATTGTATTCGAACACCAAAATATGTTTTGAATTGTACCCGAATACCGAGAGTTTCACCTTAATAAGGATTGTATCCAAATCTCAAAAACTTATCTTGTAAAAAACAGGTCAATTTAGCTCCAACAAGTTGATCTCGTTTAGATTTGTGCTTGGACATCACCAAAAGGTTGATCTTGCTTGGGATTGTTATCTGAACACCAAAAGGTTGATCTTGCTTGGGACTGTATATCTGAACACCAAAAGGTTGATCTTGTTTAGGGCAGTATATCTGAACACCAAAAGTTTGATCTTGCTTGGGATTGTATATCTGAACACCAAAAGGTTGATCTTGCTTGGGACTGTATATCTGAACACCAAAAGGTTGATCTGGTTTAGGGCAGTATATCTGAACACCAAAAGGTTGATCTTGCTTGGGATTGTATATCTGAATACCAACAGGCTGATCTTGCTTGGGATTATATATCTGAATACCAACAGGCTGATCTTGCTTGGGATTGTATATCTGAATACCAAAAGGTTGATCTTGCTTGGTACTGTATATCTGAACACCAAAAAGTTGATCTCGTTTAGGGCAGTATATCTGAACACAAAAGGTTGATCTTGCTCGGGATTGTATATCTGAACACCAAAAGGTTGATCTTGCTTGGGACTGTATATCTGAACACCAAAAGGTTGATCTTGCTTGGGATTGTATATCTGAACACCAAAAAGTTGATCTTGTTTAGGGCAGTATATCTGAACACCAAAGGGTAGATTTTGCTTGGGACTGTATATCTGAACACCAAAAGGTTGATCTTGCTTTGGATTTTATATCTAAACACCAAAAGGTAGATCTTGCTTAGGGTTGTTATCTGAACACAAACAGGCTGATCTTGCTTTTAATTGTGCCACAGATTTGTCTTGAAACCCAATGGCTTTGATCTTTTTTAAAAAGGTTCGCAATAAGTTCAACAAGGTTGTCTTGTCTAGAACTGTACTCGAAGAACACCATTTAAGCTGATCTTGTTTAGGACTGTGTCAAAACACCAAATCGTCAATTTGGTTTCGAATTGTGTCTGAATACAAAAACGTTCATTTTATTAATACGTTTACCCGAACATCAAGCTGTTCACAGAAGAAAGGGTTGAAGAGTACCGAAATGTCTCTGCGTACCATACGCGGCGATATTTGGTACTCTACAAAGGGTTACCATAAACCGATTTGTTACGGAAACATCGAAGTGGATGACACACGTGAAGCAGTAAACTCGCACTCAATTGCGGACACCTTGTTTCGCTCCTTTTTTTGTTTTAAACAGTTCCATTTTACTTTAGTTATTGTGTTGTTGTTGTTGTTGTTGTTGTTGTTGTTGTTGTTGTTGTTGTTGTTGTTGTTGTTGTTGTTGTTTTGTTGTTGTTGTGTGTTGTTGTTGTTGGTGGTGGTGTAAGTGTTGTTGTTGATGTGAGTGCTGTTGATGTTGATGCTGTTTAGTTGTTGTTGTTGGTTGTAGTGTGGTGTTGCTTGTGCTGTTTTTGTGAATGTCGTGATTGCTGTTGTTGTTGCTACTGCTGATAATATTTAAAACATTAACTTAAAAACTCTTTAAAAAATTTAATTGTGATAAATTGTGTTTGCATGACTTTAAACTAATTTCTTAATAAAAAAAAAATTGAAGCACAGGAAGAATAGCCATGATTCCAAAAGTCAATGATTGTTAAGACCTTAGATTGATCTGACTTAACTCAGGTCTACACCTGCTCCCGATACTGATATGTAGCATATCTGATTGATCTAATTTGACCATGAAAGGAAGCACTATAAATAATAGTTGTGTTATTTGTTGCTGTGGTGTGTTTAATGCTTTGGATAAAGCTTAGTTACGATACTAATTATGACTTAGTGTTTTCATAATACACTTATTGACGGTGTTAATTAGTTAACACTGTAAAAGATTGACAAATATCAATTCGACATGGACATCACGACAGGCGACACATGTGTGTAAAAGGCAACGCCAACTTCGCGGACACCTGGTTTTTCTTTTAGTATGCACATGCAATAAAATTCGTTGTGTTTCTTTTCTAGTTTAATTTTTGTCTGTGTTTCTTTTTTTCTTTGCGTGGTGCCCCGTTTACCTTTGCTCGTGTTCATAGACCGTTGGCTTTTGGAGAGCGTCTTTTATTTTGTTCGTATGTGCTTCTTTAGTCAGGTTATTGTGTTAGATGGGTACATGCAAGTAAGCATATAATTTACAAATGTATACTGACTAGGGTAAGAAGGGGGTCAAACATTAAAATGATCAGGAAGTTGTCATGGGTAAAACAACCCAGGCTACTCGAGACAATCCAGGCCACTCGGGCAAAACAAGCCCCTCGGAAGAAAACAGGCAATCCGGCACGAAACAGGCCACTCGGAACAAACGGGCCACTCGGTGACTGCCATAGACAACAACAAGATTGTTCTACCAAAGTATGCTGTTTGTGAGACGCCGTTTACAAATGTTGTAAGGGTTGAATATTGTAACTAACTGTAACTAACTGTAAACAAAATATTCATCCGCCATATACCCCGAAGTATGACGGAAAACCCGAGCGGTTTTTCGACTGCGCTATATATATTGCATTCACGATATTGTTAAAATCTCTTAAAGCTGATGGATTGAGTTTAGAATTAAAAAGAGAAATGTCTTTTTATGTTAACAAATTACACTAGAAATAAATTGGTTAGACTGGCAAAATGCTAACTCCTCACTTTGAAACTTCAATGCGAGGGACAATACATAAATGTAGTACCCAAATAAATTGATGGACAAGGTTAACACTACCAGACCCATGTCATACCATGGCTGTCCTCTGGTCACACTTGGTCATCTTCCGGTCATGCCAAACTCACATAAAAGAAGACAGATCGACGCCTAAAAGTTTACTCAAACATTGACGTAAAATTACTGCCCTGAAAGGCCGTGATAAATACCTAGAAATGCCCATCAATAGCATCGACCATGAACCTTTCTCATGCAATATCCGTGTGACGTTTTGTTCACTCTGTGACGTATTTGAATATGGTGGACAACAATGAACGCTTGTGAAAAGGTTGTCCACATTAACTATTCGAAAACCATGCGAGGTTAAACCCAAGTGATCAGTCAAAGTGTTGAAGTGTCACTGTAAACTCTTTGAACGAGACTGGTTGGTATGAAAAGCAATTAACTCAAATTCTCTAATCCTACCAAATGTAATCTTACTGCGCATGCTTTGAGGGATGTTACTTCCGGCCAATGTTAAGACTGAGTTGAAATAAACAAAAAGTTTAATTGAAATGTCTTACTTTGATTATATTGAGTACATAAAAGAAAACAAATGGAATAGCTATTAAAAAAAAGCGAAGATAAAAACGATGTTTACCGCGCAAACGAGATCTAGCGATTTGTTAGTACCAGATTAGGTCCAACGACGTCGTTAGATCCCAAACGATAAGTTCTTTGGTAGTTATGACGTTTAAGTGTCATCTTGATGTTAAGTGGATATTAACCCTGATCATTTAACACAATCAAGGTACAACACTTTCCAATATCTCTCTGTTGTGTGAAATTGAACGTGGCTTTCTCAGATCTGTTTAAGTGCTGGGTTTCTATAGGGATCGATAGCGTTTACAGTGCGTAATAAACAAACAAATCCTAGCTCTTTTTTCTTCTTTTCAGAAATTAATAAAGGCCCGAGAAAGCTTTATTTTGTGATAAATTGTTTTTCAACAGATATATGGAAAAGCAAATTGCCTATAAATTCACAACTAAGTGGTTGGATTTGTATATACGATTGCTGTTTTCAAACAAATAAGTTAAATGCAATAATATGTGAGCGCTAATGTCATAACATTATCACGAACTAAACCGTTTTTACTCCATAAACCATGCTTTATTCAATATAAGTTTCACGAAATATATAATATATATTTCTCTATTTTGATTTCAGATTAATAATTCACTATATTTCTTTTGTCCAGTTTTCGCCATCAGATTAATCCATTACTATAGTCGAGTCTCTTAACAACGGCACTCTTTATAACAGAAAATCTGCTTTTGACAAATTGATTATAATTTTGATTCTTTACAACAGCCAATTCTTTACAATGACAAAAACAAGAGCTTTTGTTTGCACCCTGGCCGTCACGCTACACGGTGTGTGGTGTCACCACATTTACATGTAGGTAGCGAAATCTCCAAGATGTAGAAAAGTCACATTTTCATGCTTCTTTGCACTTATTATTTATCGACGTAGGGAAATAAGTAATAAAAAGGAATTGATTGATTGTTTATCTTCATTAACATCGGAAACTCAAACCTAACAGACCACCGTAAAGGTTTTAATTTGTCTAGAAACTAGGCTTGAGCCAGTCTACAAATAATTTAGACTGGAGCCAGTTTATTGATAATTTACACAAATTAACGTCACGATCTTTGCCTTATGTTATTACTTGTAATATTTTATTTATTTTTTGACTCGTCTTTTTTTATCAATTTAAATTTGCCTAATCTGATTGTTCTAGTCTGTCGGTTTTGTTTTTATTCATTTTACCGACATCAATTGAAAGATAAAACATCTCGACGTAATACAAATTAGAAATAGAATTTATGTTTTGCTGAATTGCTTATTCAGAATATAGTTTCCAGACCGAATGAAGCCTCACAATAATGGACAATTAGATACACAATTGTTCAGACAACGCCCATCTCATTGAGTATTTAGATATTTATATGCACACTCTGTACCCGTTAAACGTCTGAACATTCAAAAACAAAAACCTTGTACCCGGCCGGCGTAGTAACGTCTTCACATTGAACGATCGTAACAAATTTTGATTAAAAAGATAACGACAGACTCTTTAAATCACATAAATTTAAATGGGATATCTGAAAAAAAAACCACTGTATTTTCGTCGGAAAAGAATATTGTTTACAAAAGAACAATCGGTGCAAAGTAAGTGATGGTCATACAACAAATGTTGGCAAGTGAAGGACAAAATGAATTCTTTAAATCAGGCTTTGATACAAATATAGCAATGCAAATTTTTTGGCAATCAGTCGAACAAAGCATTGTGCTAAAACTGCAAAAAGAACATAATTTAACCTTTACTTATTAAATAATTTTCTTTGTGTGCGGCAGATTTCAAATTGTAACCAATGTTTTCCCCATACCCATCAAATTTGCCTTGCGTTTATATTAATTTAATAAGACGCCTGATTTAGCAGCAGCGACAGACAACACGTATCTTACTGCTGTATTGTTTTTTGTTTTATTTAATGCTTAGTTTATCACACATGAAAGTAAAGCTTATCTTGGAGTTACCTAACGGCTTTATGTACTTCTCACCAGTAAATCAGAGAATAAAAACCAAGGACGTATCACTGTCTGTCTAGCGTGGTCTCAGTGTCTTTTTGTAATTTTTCTCAAATTAATTTTTATTCTTACATTCCTACGTTTTGTGTGGCATCGGAAGGAAAGTGTTGTTACATATTTATGTACGGTTTTTCCGGAGTGCAATATCGTGTGTTGTTTCATAATTATGTACGGTAGCTCCAGAGTGCAATATCGTGTGTTGTTTCATAATTATGTACGGCATCTCTGGATTGCGGTATTGTTTTTGTTTACGTTTTTAATTATTGATATATCAAAATAAATTATCAAGAGCTAAATACAAATAGAAAGCATATTTCTTTTGATAAATTTCAGTAGTATGGCTATGGATTTGCTAATGATTAAATATGCGAAGTTGATTATAAATTAAAATCCACATCAACGTGTGGGATAGAAAACACCCACTAAAGTATGTTTCCTCCTCACTGGACACAACATACCGCGGAAACAAACCCGACACGTGATATTCCTTTTTAAATTGGCGCTACATAATCCTACATTGTTAAAACCAATAATTAATTATGATAATTAGGGTTGTCTTATCAATACAATAAACACAACTGTTCATTAAAACAAGACAACGATACTAAAATGATGAACGATTGAAAAACAGCCAACACAACTTACTGATACACAGTAGATATCTACGCGTTATAGCGCCCTTTCTCGGTGAATCTGCATTACATGCACGCCGTCAATCCTAGGAGGCGACGAAATCTAGATAACTTAAACCTGCAACACGCGGTACCCTGGTACCGCACATATTTGTCTTATCTGTAGGCGGCCCTAGCACAGAGGGTTGATAAAAATAGATTGTTGTGTTAAAGCACATGGCTAGTGTGTTTACATATATAGTATAACATACAAATGAAAGATTTTAGCCCATACCTTGCTTAAACTTTGTTTAATCCATTATATTTTTCCAAATAAAATTAAAAGTCACTGTATAGTTATTACTAATTTCCCAAGTAACTAACTTATCACAGCTTAGAAATATAATGAGTAATGTTTTGCAACGAACAGACTTTGCTGCATGTAATTCTAATTTTCCTGCACATTTTGA
>JAUMGZ010217286.1:0-11656 GCA_032359645.1 Pododesmus macrochisma
CCCCTAAATCCCCGATGATAATAAAACATCACCCTAACAACACTATAAAATCGGCTTGCCAAAACTTAAGATATACGCGCAGTCAAAATAGGAATTTTTTTAACGTATTCCTCTGAACACGTGTTTCGAACAACCAAGTTGTCATCAGCAAAGGTGACACAGTATGTAGCACATAATCAAAAGACAGACAGACGGACGGACGGACGGACGGAAGGACGGACGTTCTCATTTAATCCTTCTTGTGGGGTGATCTCTTTTGTTTTGTTTGTTCATTTATGAGCTGCAACACACAAATGTTTCACCCCTATCTGTTTCCGCTTAATTCCGTCGCTAAAAAAGGACATGCGTACTGCAGCATTTTGATGCATTTTGGGTAAAAAATCACTTTAAACACAATTTCGTTTCCTATAAGAGATGACGGAATAAACCCCACAAGTATCTCTGGACAAGTACGGACGAACTGGCAGGCGGGCAGACAATAAAAAAAGCCGAAATGTCAAACAGACAATTACACAAATTTCGAATACATGAAAATACAAAACTGTATTCTTTACGGTACATGGCTTATTCGTGACTAGTAAATTGGTACGGACGTCGGATAATAGACGAAGTTGTAGCTCAATGACGGGTTGGAATTCAGCAAGGTTCAGTAATGATGTTAAATGAATTTACTATACAGAGAGTTCATCAATAGCAAATATACTGTATGAAACCACCTGAATGAACTAGCAAAGTGTGACGAGCATTTTAAAAATGGTTATTACCTTTATGCTGTTACATGATTTTGAGGTTTCATATATGATTGTTAGTTAATGTTATAGTTGCATTAAGATGATTTTGTGCAGTTTACTAAATTACTCAAACAACTTGCTTTTCACAAAAAGTTGACATTGAATTGTAACCTAGCAAAGTATTTATCAATGAATATGCAATGTACATGGAAAAATTAAAACAAAAATTATCAAGCAGTTTTCTCACCTGCGTGTTGCCTGAAAGTTGACATTAATGTTATTGCTATCTTAATTAAATCTATTGTTTTCTTTATTTTTCATGTTTAACACAGATGGGATAATAGGAGGTTTTACATCAATAAAGATCTCAATGGATGTCAGAATGACCGCGATTTACTGACGGTGCACGACCCAAGCTTCACGAGACTTCAATGTCAGCACGACATCCAGCCGTCAATGCCAGCCTTTTTGTATTGTTCCGGAAATGATGTATGCGTTTTTGATAGGGGTGGTATGTTTCATATAAAGATTATCTAGAATAAATCACTTGAGCAACATGAACTAGAAGCATCCTATTCATTCTAGATAATGCCTTGCTTTAAAATCGTTGAAGTCTTTTCATGTATTTTCTTTTCACTGATTGTAGAACGTGTCGCTGTATTTATTGAAGTTACATATTATGTCAATTTAATCAGTCGATATTTGTTCAATGAACTTTCATTGTTACCATTTCTGACATCAACATGACTTCTCAGCTATCCATAGAAACACATGCATTATTAATACCTTAAAGCTACTAACTCAAATACTGGTATAATAATTGAACAGCATTAATTAATTTAAATCAATAACGAATCTTGACAATGATGAAAAACCCTTAACAGTAGTTAGTCAGTTAGTTGTTAGTTTAAATTGTTTAAATAAAGTAGTAAAATAGGTCAACAGCAAAGAAGTTAAAAAAAAAAGAATCACACACATGCACGCACACACACAAACACGCACATACCCGTATCACAGTTGATATGTTTTATTTAAATGTTATGTATTCTTTCACCGGTGTTTGATAACATTACACAAAATTGCTATGATAGATTTTACATTATATTCGCTGCTATTAAACTTTGCTAAATTATCGAGACTGCAAATAATTGTTTGTATAACATAGTGTCCTGCTTACTTGTCCCTAGAAATTAAAATGATAGCACAGGGACTATTTGTTCTGGTATCTATACAGTCTATGGGCGTATACCCGTGTGTATTTTCGTAGATATATCATTCTTTTGGTGAAGCTATTGTTCATTTGCAAATAACTTTTGTTTTGTTGGTCCTATTTTTTCATGTTCTATCTATTTTCAGAATATGAACTAGCCGATACAATGGCAATTTTTATAAAGCGCTGACGGACACTTTCAGAACGACTGTGTGTGCTGTTTGTATTAATTAAACAAGATGGAAATGCTGTGTATGCGTTACATGTACAAAGTAAGATGAAAAATGTTGAGTAAGACATGTTAGATAGTGTAGCAGTTTATCCATGTAAATCTGGAATATCAACTGCCGTTCAATTTTGGTTATTTTGGTGATTGGTGTGCATTTATTATATCTAGCTTTCTTGATCGTTCAACATTTGACATGAGCGTGTGCTTCATGTAGCTCTGAAACGTCATCACTGTGCAAGACGTTGGCGATTGTTTGGGTCTTGTACAATATATCTATTTGATCTACATGTTTAATATCTACTGCTGTTGAACAAACTATGTGGTGGTCCGAGTCTTGTAAATGCCGAATCTACCGCAACGACGCAGAAACATTACAGCGGGTAATTGACACGTTTGTAGCAGTAAACGTTCCTTTGTGGTATCTGGTTACGTTTTTGCTTTTAGTTAAAATTCGTGATATGTCCTTTGAAGTTAAAAATTTGTATTTATTGGTGTTTCCCGTGCGTGCCCCTGGTTTCCTTTGGTTTACTTATGTCTATGTTTTGAATTTTGAACAACGTCTTAGAGTTTTGTATTTATACGTAATGTATAACATTCAACATAAGTAGACATTAAAGTACTGAACTGTTTTCCTTGCCATATTCTTGTTGAATTTGCCATTGTCCTGTTGGCATTTATATCTCCCATGAAAGCCAACTGAAAGTAGTTCATTACATATATAAACCATTTACTATCACAAAGTAACACTTTTACCGCAATTTAAATTTCACGCATAGGAATCTATTGTGTGGTAATGAAATCAATGGTTGCCTCTACTTGCAAATCAACAAATCACTCAGTAGTGTGCATTCGCAAACGGTCAAAAAATAGGCAAGTTAAGCAATATGTTGGCATCTTTCAATGTTATTTAAATAAAACTGTGTAAAATGTGAAAATGTGATTAAATATTAATTGTAAACACTGATATAATTTCGTTGTTTTATTCTGTTTTTCCACGCACTATATGTTCTACTGAGAAAGTAAACGATAAGCAATGATAACTTAACGATAAGAAAGAAGTAACGCGGTTGCAATGGCATCAGTCAATATTTACACATATATATTAACGATGGCATAGATAGATTTTTATTGTACATTGCATACAGTTATTATCTTTGGTGTTTGATCAATACATAGATTAAGCGACCGTGGAGAACGATATTTCTTTATTACACATGTATTCGATAATAAAACAGGTAAGAACTTGGGATTCATGCAATATTTACACAGATATGTTGATAATGTCTTAGACTGATACATTGTGCATTGTATGCAGTTACATGTATAATCTTTGATGTTTAATCGATACATAGATTTATACACAGTAGACAATTAAGAACGGGCGTGAAGTTGGTTCGATATTCGATATTCAATATTGAACCAACTTCACGCCCGTCAATTAAGAACGATCATGATGACAAAATTTCGACCACAACCCCAGACAACATGATAACAGTGTATATGTTTTTCCACATCTGCCCTATTGTTACCCTCGACCCAAATATGAGCCCGATGGATGCCACCATAGCAGATATCGAAAAAACAAACATATCTCATTTCACTCACTTCATCTGCTTATATATATACACATAATGTAAAGAAAACAACAACATACTGTTTAACTTTTTGAAGATGTAGACCCACTGCATCAACTTTGTCTGCACGCGAGCGGTCACTATATTTTTCAGATAATTACATGACCGATTGCAGACTAACATAATTACAAAAACGTACAAATTAAAGTAATAACAGTTTATAAACAAGTTATTTACGGTTAAAGATGTGTTGCGTATGATACAGCTAGAAGTGATTACGTTTTTAACAGTTGTTATATTCAGTATGATTTAGATTAGGATTTAGATGTTTTATTGTACTGTTTGGGTGTGATTTTTGTCCTTCATTAGCACCGGGATTTTTACAACCCCTTCTTTATCTTCGTAGTTTTGATTTATCGAGGCCTCGTGTTTATTGCAAAAACAGAAATCAATTTTCCTTCACGCTACCATTGGTGACTTGAAGACGGGGTTGATTTGTAGCTACACCTGGAATGCGGGGCGAGGTTCTCTCAAATACAGTAGTGTTGGTTCTTTTCTCTGATATATGCTATATTTATTGGTGGCCTGTTTTGCAATTTTGTATTTTAAAATAAGGTGATATACATATAACAACGCAGGACGATAAGATGTAGACAGGCTGTATTCTCTGCACATGTATATGTGTTTAATTTGAATTGTCTTTTAAATATGTATTAGTTTATTTTCAAATTTGCATATTCTTAACCCTGACAAAAGCAGGTTGCTCAGAAAATTTGGGATTATTTTTTTTTAATTACTCTGTTTAAATATCATAATTTGAATACTTTTGTTTTCTTAAAGACATAGGATGTAAGATGTCGTGTGAAAAATCAACTTGTGCGGTTGTTACATAATTTATTTATTATCCGTCAATAAAACACGTTTAAATATCCGTATCTATGTTTCTTTCATGTTTTCTGCACTTTTTATCTGTATGTTGAATTGTTGGTGTACACAACAGAAAATCAATTCAAAGTCAGCCAATATTCATACAAACCCGGCTTGACCCGAAGAATGCGCAGGCCCATTGAAGACAAGCATGTCGTCAGGTAAGCATATTGTAACGGCATATTTTACGCATCGTTTTACATTCCGAATTACCTGTAATTGATACTCAATTTCTTCGTACAGAATTTCTATTAATAACTGTTTCTAAAGATCACAAGATTCACCTGTAACTCATATGATTTAGATTATTATTTGTAGAATTGTTTAACATATTATTATAAAACCAATGCGTGATCAAAAGTAAATCACAAAATAAATACCCTTTGGTGACCCAGCGTTGACCGTCAATATGTCCTTATTCTTTTGAAATGTCCTTTTAAACTTTCTATTGAGAGGCCTAAAATAAGGTTATTTGACTACAAAATGTACACGTGAGCGCGAAGGAAGGAGGTTGTGAGTTTATTCGTGTGTCAAAGTTAATTTCGTCGGTCTTATCAATAGATAACGGTAAACGCGCGATTCGCGCGTGATTCTCGGTAAATATTTACATGTATAATTAATGAGCCAGATATAAACAGACGACCAAAAACAATCGTCTATATTTTGTTAATTAAGATATTTAGAGAATCGGAAACGGCGCGGTAGTGCATTTTAACAGCATGTCTATTGAATCACAGCAAGTCTGCAGTTTTTTAAATGTCAAATTTTGACACGAAACGCTTACATATTATGCGTTAAATTGAGTAAAATTGTTCTATGTACTCCAAATTAAAACACGTACTTGCATGATTTTGTCGATATGTCTACAAAAACATGACATTTAAATTGAATATGAACATAAATATTCGAGATATCATAGGGCAGACTTCAATCTACGGCATGAAAGACAAGTTATATAAGATGCCTTTTATATGAATTGCACATTTCTCTTTATACAGAAATATCTCGTGAAATGCTGTTGTAAAAATAACTTAATAGAGAGTTGTAGTATACTGGTGTTATGTTGTTATATATCATGTCATTAATTGTGTGTCAAATTTTAACTCCGGCGCGACAGTTTATGAGGGGAAATGACTGAGCTATTGCAACAGCACATTTTGATACTTTGAACCACGCAACATACACTGTATAATGATAATACACCCAGATAGCACTGAGATACTTGCGTATCGACGTATTCACTTAGCAAACAACATTGATATGTTCTCATTCATCTTAAAACACGTATTCATGATATTGTTGATATGTCTACGAGAAACCCATTTGAAAACATTCATCAATATTTTAATCACTCATTGCGTCTTCAGCCATTAGAAAATGAACAATTTTTACTTTTATATTTTTCGATCTGGAACGGGTAGGAAACCTAGGTTCAAACATAGTTTATAAATTATAGGGTAAAATAACAAATATATCTGTTGTTGCAACCCTTGTAATTGCTGTAGATGTAAGTAATATTACTGTGAAGTATTGGTTATTTGTAACATGATATTTAGTAAACATGAATGGTCGGGATAATAAAAACTTGAACTGAACATATATTCAGTGTAGCACATCCTTGACCAAATTCTATAGAGTGCCGAACGGTCACAAACAAGTACAAGTCGATATATCAATCCTACCAACGGTTAGATTTACAAAACAAATAAAGACGGTAGGATAAATCGTTAAATAGCCATTCCACATATTTCAATACTCCTTAAATGATGTCAGACTCAATTCGAACTCTTATTAACAGCATAAGGTTTTTTCGCAAATCCATAACAAACCCATTTAATAGCTGTGCGTTTGTTTGTTCTTTAGTTTTGTTTAATTGATATATTCGTTAACTTTTCCTTATGTATAAGTCATGTGGCACATACCGTTTGTGTTAAATGGAAATAAGCTTAAGG
Organism: Pododesmus macrochisma; assembly: GCA_032359645.1. Classification (NCBI taxonomy): domain Eukaryota; kingdom Metazoa; phylum Mollusca; class Bivalvia; order Pectinida; family Anomiidae; genus Pododesmus; species Pododesmus macrochisma. The sequence goes on from JAUMGZ010217286.1 coordinate 6,624, forward strand.
TTAATCATGTTCCTAATTCATGGGGCTATGGAAACATTTTGAGGACAATAAACTGAACGCAAGCGGTGTATTGAATATCAGTTTCGTACTTGATTAGTTTGATGGCTGTTAATCACATATATCCTTTGTTCACATACGATGACATTTCGTCGTCATGTCATTTCTTTATGAGTTTTTGTCCTTCATGTCCCCATTGTTTTTTCCTGTTTATATGTTTGGTCAGTTTTCTAAACAAAAATTATGTAAGTTTAAAGTTAAACAAATTCTAAATCCACGGGGCTACGAAACCAATTAACTGAATGAAAGAGCTGTCTTCCATATCAGTTTCGTACTTCATTTGTTCGTTGCTTGTTAATTACATGCCCTTTGTTTATTCCATGTAGTTTGCCGTCATATGTCAAGTTGTCATTTCTATATGAGCTTTTGTCCTCAATACACATAAGGTTTGTCACTATATGACGCGTTGTTCTTAATTATGTGTTTTTTCATATGTATATAAATACATGTAGCTGTCAGTAATTGATGTGTTCAGCCCTATATACCTTAGTTGCTGTCGTTAAATGTCCGGTCAGCATTGGATAACCGATTTAACCCTCAACGTGATTGATACATGTACCCTAAGTCGGCCGCATGAATAACTAGTCTTGAGGATCGTAGTGAATGTCATTTTTTCTTGTTTTTTTATTTTGGTGATGAATTGTTTGATGCGACTGTCTTTTCGCTCTGTTGATTCAACTCATCCTGTTTTTTATATGTCAGATTCTGTCATTATACGAAATGCGTTCCTGTTTACGTCAGTTGTTGTTCTTAAATGATATGTTTTACGCATTTATCTATCAATTGTAATCATTATATGTGTTTCCTTCATATTTCGATTGTTATATTATGACGTGTTTGTCCTTTTTCAGTTAGTTGTTGTCATTACATTGTTTATTTCGCCTTTTTTGTGGAAGTTTATTTCTTTGTATTATGTGGTTGATCCTTTATTTCCACGTTGCTGTCTTTATAAGATGTGTTTGGTTTATGTTTTAGTAACGGTCAGTGTCTCAGTTGTTGTCGTTATAGAAAACAATATAAAATAGGATCTTAAGTACAAAGGATTTTAACAAAAGTAATAACCACACATCAACAAGTCATTACCAGAAAGAACTTACAAACTTAACGAGCATTTCAAAATGACGCCATATCAACCAAATAAGTGCGAGGACATCGATTATTACCCAAAGGCAGGCTACGAATAAGCCATTACCAACGGACTTGAAGGGAAAAATAAATTAAAAATAATCATGATAAATCTCAAAGGTAGGAAGCCAAAAGTGTGATTTAGATAATTCAGGACAAAAAACCCCACCCCAACAATGTAGTATAAATATGTTTGCCCTTTAGATATCATTTGTTGTGCTTTATTGTTCATATGCCAGTTTATAAATTATCGTTTTGTCTTTAAACCCCAAATTGTCGTCTTCATGTTTTCTCTGTTTTGTCTTTATATCCAATGTGTTGTGTAAATTTCCTGTTTAAATTTTTTTTTTAAATTTGTAGTTATTGATGTCTTCTTGTCTTTATATCCTTATTGTTATCTTTGTATGATATGCTCGTTTACTTTGTGTCTCCCTCCCTTATGCTTGATACCTTATCGTGATAGGGAGGTTTGAGTGTCTCGATGACCTGGATAGCTATGCTTGCGGGAAATTGTGTTCCTGGTAGGGCCACCCAAGTCTGGCAGCTTAAATGGTAGAGACCAGGCAAAGATTAGCATGTCCTTCGGAAGGGACTCTTCGTGTACAGGAATTTTTTTAACCCAATTCTACAATAACGATCCTCTTGTGAAGTTCGATAGAAGAGTAGGCGGAAGTGCCGTTGCATAGTATTATCTTTCTTTCTGAACTATCCCTATTGCTTTCATTTCCCGTTCTTGACGCTTCTCTTCCTGTCCTATCGTTTGGTTCCCCCTTAAATCATTTTTCACGATATTGTTGAAATATTCTGGAAGTGACATTAAGCCAAACATAAACAGAAAAACAAACAAACAAATCTGAATATCTCCATGTTTGCCGATAAAAAAGTTTTTTTGTACTTGATTTCCCAATTATTGCCTTTACAGTGGCATCTATTCACACCGACAATCCTTATAACAGCAAACTAATTACATCAACTATAGATTTGGAACATATTGACCAAGTTACTACAATTTTAATTAATTACATTCGTTGTAAAGAGACTCCACTGTATCACAGTTACTGTGTTTCCATGAATACAAAATTGCAAACTAAAGCAGACGACCATTAAATATAATATCTATTTATTGAAAACCCAATATGCTGTGTGATAGAACCTCACCCCAAGATTATAGGCCTAATCAAAGATACAACCGTCATCAGAGGACGCTCAAGAAAAAATGAATTCAAATTAAAAAAATACAAGACAAACGATAAGCGTAAACGATACAAAAGCGGATCCACGATTTCGGTTCAGAAGGGCGCACTTTCAAAATCTGAACCGGACACGTCTTTCGGTGTTTTTAAATAAGATATGAAAGTTTAGGGGCGTCGGGATTTTTTTATATAGAAGATCAACCACTTCGATACGAATGCACGCGCTTGGTCTCGGGCGCAGGAATTCTGACACGAGAACTCGTCTGATGTATCACCATACCTAACACTTATATAGTATCATGATTCTCAATAACTGTATACTAGGGACCTAAGCTAGTTTTTGCAATATTGAACTTGATCATAAAGAGCATTTATTCCAAAATGCTATAAACATGTTTACAATACCTATAAATAAAAAAAATACAAATTTAAGAAAACAGATGAGGTATAATTTGTGGATATCCGTTTGACAAATGTTGCTCGAGTAGCAAACAATATCTACTTAAAATAGCAATAGCAAATATTGGCCTTTTGTGCAGCACTTTGTCTGAATTGCAAACTCATTCATGATAGTGTCACGCCTTACACTTGTATCAACTGTATTGACATCCAGTAGAAATGTTATTGTTAGAGCATTGAGAAGGGGTTACACACGAGCGTACGGACAGAACTACCAACTTCGTTGAGAGTGAATAATAAAGGCTATGGAGCCAAAAGAGGTGTACAAGCATTAATGGATACCGACATGTACTGGTAATCGAAAATTGAATGTGCAAAGTCTACCTAAAATAAGGCAGGGGTGATCATTGTTCTCTAATATGAATGACTGCAGTCACACACTTTTAACGTGAATGGTTTAGGACTGTTAACAGTCGTCTAAAGTCATTATGTAATATAAATGGTCAAAAACAGCAATATAAAATTTTCTCTGATATAAAAAAGAAACGATATTTTGACTACATGTATATAATTGTCCAGTTTTCGACAGTAAGGAGACATGTTGTTACTGTCCTGTTTGTCCATTCGTCCGTCAGACGTTAATTTTTACTTCGAACATTTTCTATTTCTTCAACACCACTGGCCTAATTTCAACTAAACTTGGATGGAAGTATGTTTAGTTGAAGTGAATCAGAGTTGTCCAAAAAGGTGCACTGTCTCAAGATAGCGACAATAGATAGCGACCACAATAGGGAAAGTTTCAAAGAATTTTCAAAACTCTTTTCTAAACAGGAGGCCCTTTAGGCCTAAACATTTATCTTGTTGGAACAGACTTTTACTTTAATATTTGTTATTTGATTATTTTTTAGAGGATGTGTTTGAAATGTTGTCTATTTCAAACCTCTTGAAGGGTGAAGTATGCAAAAAAAGTTTAACTTTTCAACCTAAAATGCACAATCTATTTTTTACGCCTTAAAGAAACTTGGTTAGTTCCATGCCAAATTTTACCACATATGCAATCATTACTCTCTATAGGCCTTCTAGTTTATTCGAAGATTTTAAAATTCTGTCAATTTTCCATGATGTTTGCTCCTAGTGGCGCCTCTTGGAGACTTAGTCCCAGAATATGAAAAAATTAGAATTCCTCTCCCTCCTGCGGATGCTTCCTGTTAAGTTTAATTGAAATTCGTACATTGATTTAGAAAAGTCAAAAAGTGAAAAGTTAACAAATTAGCTAAAGTGTTGAACTTTGACCCAAAATAGTGTGAAATATGTTAACCATAGGGTTACGCCTTGAACAAACTTATTTCTCAATATCTCAAGGTTAAAATAACTACATATGCAAGCATTCAATTTTATACTTAGTTTATTAGGAGAGCTTTTTGAAATTATGTCAAGTTGAACCCATATTTATTAGGAGAGCTTTTTGAAATTATGTCAAGTTGAACAAACTTGAATCCTCTTTCTCCAGTGATGTTTTCTATCAAGTTTAGTTAAAATTGGTAGAGTTGTTTTGGAGAAGTCGAAAATGTGCGACGATAAATGGATGATGGGCGGATGACAGGCAGACAATGGGCGGGACTTATATGGGGAAATTCCATCTTGGAACTTTGGTCTAGATGGACTAAAGCCCAAAAGATGTAAACCTTAATACGTTTGAAAGTAGTGACCTTGGGGCGTGCGAAAAACAAGTTTCTTAAAGGCTTGACTCTTTTGGTCAAAAATAGATTACGCGAATAAAGTTCAATACTAGAGCATATCTGCTAACATTTCACATTCTCGACTTCTCTTCGTAAACCATTGACAAATTCCAACTAAACCTTTAGGTGGCATCTCTAGCGTAAGGGAATTCAAATTTGTACAAGTGATGTTGTTCGACCTTAAGGGGACACCAACACCAATAGGGGCTAAAATTGGAAAATGTATATTAAAAATAGAATTGTCGAATAAATTAGAAGGACTAGAGTTTTATATGCGCTTATGTAGGAAATTTGGTGCTTGGAGAACCAAGTTTGTTTAAGGCGTGATCGTGGATTTAAATATAAGATGCGCTTTGCAAGGTCGAAATCAACACTATTTGTAAAGCAAGGGGACTCAGATGTGTTCAACTCATTTAGGCTCGCAGGGGATCGCAAAACGGAGAAAATTTGGTAAAATCTTTCTCCTACAAAGTAAAGGTATTTAAGTTTAATGTTTGCATATTTACGTAATAAGAGGTGC